>JANBXA010000007.1:144145000-144285000 GCA_030556225.1 Cricetiscus sungorus
CTGGTCATGCTCATGCTCATGCACTCACCTACACATGCCGTTACATACATGCATATTTGTGTATACTCTGATACACATGCACATTAAAACACCCAAAATAAGAAACACAAATAAAAAAATGTAGCATTTTTGCACAGATAATTGAACAAATGACTGTCGAACCAGGACTAGACACAGAGGATGAACCTAGATAAAGAGTTGTCCCTGCCCTGCGAAATTTGCAGTCTGGTTGTGGAGAAGGGAAGCCCCATATAACCAGTACAGAGAAATGTGTTGTTGTGTGCCAGTTGTCCATAATAAACCATGGAACCTTCCTTCCCATTCCAAGTTCTTACAAATAAAAGACTTTAGGGGCCAGGTCAGATGTGGATGAAGAGAGCAGGAGCAAACAGGGCTTTCTAGTGCACTATGAGCTCTACAGGTTTAGGGTTTAGGGGGCTGGTAAGACAGCTATCAGATGTGAAACACTGTATTGCTTCTGATTATATCTCAGAAGCTTCTGGAGAAGTGTAGAGGGGCCAGACCGCTGTTTCCAGATTCCACATGTATATAAAAGGCCAAAGGATATTGTCAGGAGAGGATACAAACCTAGCACACCAATGCATCTTGAATGCCTACTTTACTGCTTTGGAGTAGTGCCCCTGATTACCGAGTCACTGGCAGTGTCATTATTTCTACTGAATGTGTGTGCAGAGCTCTTGGATTGTAGACTACTGTAGCACTAGGGGAATTTTCCTTCAACAAGCCATCTGAAGAACACAGAACTGACCTCTAATATGGATTATTATTTTACGAAGTGCATGCCAAGGGGAGAATTATCTTTGGGCTAATATACTTATAACAGTGTCAATAGGAGATACTTAGGAGTATCTGTGTATTGGACTGCAAGGTGAGTGAGGGAGTGTGAGTGGGAGACTCTGTGGCGTGTAGAAGTAGGAATGCACTTCCGAAAGGACTCATGTGCTCTTGGGTTATTAGGCAGAGGAGAACAAAGGAACTTAAATATGGGGGCTTCAGTGGTTGTTGAAAGCTTCTAAGAATTTGAATACAATTTGTTGATATGTTAGCTGTTAAGTCTTCAATAAGCAAACTACCATCCATTTAATCACAGAGGTTAGGTATAGAGTAAGGGACTAAGGGGGAGGTTGGATCTCAAGGGGAATAGAGTAGAAAGTTATGGATGGATTAGATGGACTGCAGCAGGAAGATTAAATGGAGGGTGGGGCATAAGAGGCAGGCTAGGGAGGGCACACACGGAAAGATTGCTGAAGCTAAAACATTTAATAGGTTGTGTGGATGCATACTAATACTATACTAATATAGTAGAAGATTACTAAAATATATACATATACAAAGATGATCTAAGTGAAACTGCCAAATAACTGGGGAGATGGAATGCCAGCTGGACACTTCTCATCACCAAAGGAAATTTCCAATACCAGAATGGGATATATCTAATCAAGTTGTTGGCCCCATGGGAACCCCCAAAGAACCCAAATTACTGCTAAGCCTATTTATTGGTGGCTCTCCACAAACTGATGGGAAGGCCATATTGCTGAAGACAACACCCGCAAACCCATTGAACATAGGGAAGTCAAGCTGGTGCCTGCTTAAAGCCTTCACATCTACAGACTAGTGCCCATCTGTGGCCCTTGAAGGTACCCCACATGCTACCAAAACAGAAAGGTAAACACCAACCCAGCTACAAACCCTTCAGCTACAAGGTGACCTAGCTGCAAGATGTGCAACAGCACAAAAAGCACAAAAAGCTAGTGTAACAGCAGCAAAAAGTTTGCCGGTGTAACCAACTGTTTGATTTAAGGTCCATGAGAGATGGAAACCATATACAATGTTGCTCAGGTGTTCAGAAACCTGAGACTAGATAGGCCGGAGACCTGGGGGAAACCAAATGCTACTGTTGTGGGAATGTATCAATGAAATGACTCCTAATGACATTCTGCTATAGATTAGTGCTTTGCTCAACCATCCTCAGAGAAAGTCCTCCTGTGGTAGGTAGATGGGGACAAATACATGTATCTACAACTTGAAAGTACGCAGAGAGTGAGAGACCTCTGAACACTCGGTCATACATATGACGTGTCCATAAAATCCCTCCCCTTTGGAACCTTGTGGAAAGATTGTAAAAGCCAGAGGGGATGGAGGACACAGAGGAAACAAGGCATTGTAAATGCAGCAGGACTGACACACACATGAACTCACAGAGACGTGGCAGCTTGAACAGGGCCTGCATCCCGGTGGGCCAGATGGAGTCCCAGCACTGAGAGGGGAAGTTGACACAAGCCCCCTTCCCTAAGTCAGAAGTTATTTCTGATTAATAACTGCTCATAAAAAAAAATTAGTTTCTTAGGATGGACTTTCATTGGCTATACAAACCATAGTTTAGGAAAGGCTCCATACCCAGCAGGAGATGGCCAAAACAAAAGGAACCCAAGGCCATTTCTTTTGAGGTTCTTTGTCTTACAATGAAGTTTCTGGTTTTTTTTTTTTTTTTTTTTTTGCTTTTTGTTTATAGGTCCTTTGCAAATATATTATGGTCTACAGCTTTGTATTTTTATTGGATTTCTCTGTGTGTGAACATGTGCATTTTTGCACCTACATGTATATTTTGTGTGCTTTTTCATGTTGGCTTTTTAAAATTCTGTTTTGTTCTAGGGTGGCTTGCTTGATTTTGATTTTATATTATTATTATTATCTCATATGAGAGGCAAATTTGGGTGGGTGGGAAAATGCAGAGTATCTGGAAGAACTTGGGGGAGGGGAAAACTGTAATCAGGATATATCATATGCAAAAAATTACAAATTTAAAAGGGAGAGAGAACTTGAATACAAAACATTGAAGTGCCATGAAAACTAGAAATTCTTGATTTTCGATTTTCTGAAAACCGTAGAAGTAAATAGATGAAAAAATAACAAAAGTTTAAAAAAAAAATGGAAGATTCTCCTACTACAATAACTATACCTGGATACAATTATAGTCAGTACGTTCTGAATTGTTTTAAATTATTTCCTCATCCAACTCTAAAAACAAATATAATAAATGCCTGTCCAAGAGGGCTGTTGACAAAGGGCAATCCTTCCATGTCACAAATCAGTGTTCATGGTAAGTGATGCCTGTGGTTGCCTTTCACATTCCTGACTCATTGTATGTGTTAAGCTGTGACACTGGGAGAGGGGTGACATGCCCTATGCCATCCACTGCTGTTCCTTCATCACTTTGTGAAGGTAAATGAGATGGCTTGAGTGTGTGTCTGCTGTCCTGGTAGAGAAGATGTAGGCGGAGCGTGAAACAAACAGACGAGCAAACAAGCCAGCAACTAACCAACTTCAGCTTCAGCTAGGAACTCAACTAAAAAGGGCAACTTGAGTAGCTCAGTCACGGTTGGATTTAGAGGCATAGTGTGGTCATAAGTCAGTGTCTTCTCTCTTTACTTCCGACTTCGCTTCTGTCAGTACTAGCTTCGTTTCCCAGCAGCCTCTTGGTTGAGAAAGATGAGCACTGCTCATTTGGAGTCTATGTGGACCAGTGGAAAGTCAGCCACTTTCCCCGTTCTCTCTTCTCCGTCTTTGTACTTTCACCCTGGGAATTGTTATTTCTGATTGGTCCTTTTCTCCTTGTTTAATCGGTCAGTTTGTGGTGGCAGAGCTTTTGATTTATAGCCACATAAGAATGAAATGGAGCCAGGCGGTGATCGTGCATGCCTTTATGGCATTTGGAAGGCACAGGCATGTGGATCTCTGGGAGTTTGAGACCAGCCTGGTCTACAGAGAGCGTTCCAGGAAGCCAGAGGTGTTACACAGAGAAATTGTCTGGAAAAACAAAACAAGAATTAAATGAAGTGAGGCAGGAGCAGGAGGAGAGCAAGGCACAGATCACATTGATATCCAGTTGCCACAGGGTGATGCCCCAGGGTACTATGGTTGTAGATACTCTGCTCCACAGAACCAGCCCCACATTTAAAATTAAACTCAAGAACTTAGCCTTTGCGTTGGCTGCATCCAGAAAATGATGACCAGAAATAGGACCCATTGGACCCTGCAACTACAGTGCTCATCAAAGCCAGAGAAAGTGACCCACATCTTTGAATATCCAACCTAAGCTCAAGGTAAAGTTGTTCAGACAGATAGAAAACTACCTTTGCTTAGTTTCAGGAGGAGGACACTGAAGATTAAAAGTGTTTAATCTTGGACAATGTTCCATTCATGATTAACTACTTGCAAAATAAAGTTTCTGCATGGGTTGGTATGTTGTTTCGCCCTTGAGCCTTTGAATTTCGTTGCACTGTGCCATGTCCCTACTCTCTATGGCTTCTACCTCCCTGGAGAGAGCCACCTGAGCTGGAGAAAACAGTGTACATTTACCTGTGAGGGCCTCTGTCGAAGCTCACAGCAGTGCAGCTTTTCCAAACCACTGGTTTGGAGCAGAGAGGAGAGGATTAAGAGATGGGTGTGATTTTCCCCATTTAGTGGGTTTAAGAAGTAAGACATAAGGAGGGTTAAAGGATTTGCAAGAGACTATCCATGGCAAAGCTTAAAGACAGAAAATGGCACTCTTAATTTCAAATCAGTTCTCGCAACAATCAGCCTCCATCTTTTCTGATTCCAGTATGCTCTTTCCTTTCAAAAGAGTGCTACCTTAAACATCCGCTTTCGCTGGAGAGTCCATTCAAATCCATTGGTGAGCCCAAAGGATAATAGCCCAGAAATCATTTAATGAGATCTAGACCGTTTTACAAGGCATGCAGAGTTCCCATTTATTGTTGTGCTGCATTCAATGTGCACTTCTCTGATTTTTCTTTTAAAATGGAGTGAAAAAAAAAGCATTTGTTTTCTGTAGCTTTTCCACTGATTGCTAATCCTAAATGCAGCGGTAATGAAGGAAGTTAGCTGGCTGGTTCAAGAGTTCAGACAAAAGTAGATATTATTGACAAGAGGCCTCTAAGCAGGTATCAAGTACTGAGGTAATTGGTTTTGTGATTTTTTTTTTTTTAAAAGATCCTTCCCAGCCCTGAGAACATCAGTAGCATGTTCCTTCATTTCTGCTGCTATTGATGCTCCATGCATGCGTGCATGTTTGCGGGCATGCATATTTTTCAAAAGCCTACAACAGATTTGTCAGCCACAGGGTGAGCTACTTGCCTCGATTGTTGTACAAGAACAGCCTCACACAGTACACACTTGATGGCCAGAACACATATTTCAATACGACATCTTTTATGAAATAGGTAGAGGGCCATATATGTGTCAGTTCACAGACTGGAGATGCATGCCCTGTTGGAGCCTGTCACCATGGCTTTCTCTGCCCCTAGCTGAAGCATACAATGTTTTCTGTGTTCCCACAGCCCCAGTGTGCCTGCTCTGCTTTCCCTGCAAAGCTTGTTAGAAGATTCAATATTTAAGTGAAATTGCTATGTGTCCATTTCCAAAGACTGCATTTCTGTCTTAGGGACTATGTGGATCTTGGATTGGACTCAGGACAGATCTTAGTTCCATAGAAATAAAACCTGAAAAAAAATCTTCCTGTGACAGTGCAGGAGTTTAGGCAGATGGGCTTCATCAGAATGGTACTAGACAATCACAGTTCTAGAAAACAACTGAGCATGTGTTGACCTTCCTCATTCCAAAGGGCTGTCCTGAGGGTCATTGATTGATCCTCCATCCATCTGTCCATCTGTCAGTCTGTCCATCTGTCAGTCTGTCCATCTGTCTGTCTATTTGTCCATCTGTCCACCATCCATCCATTTATCCATCCATTCCTCTCTCCATTCACCCACACACCCATCCATCCATCCATCCATCCATCCATCCATCCATCCATCCATCCATCTATCCATCCATCCATCCATCCCTTATTCCATCCATCCATCCATCCATCCATCCATCCATCCATCCATCCACTTGGTATTCATCCATCTATCCTGTTTCTCTTTATTAAGCAATTATTTCCCACAATAATTTTTGCTATGGGTTCCCCTTCAAATGACCAAACTAATTAACCTAAAGGAGTTAAATCTTCAAATCCATCGATCAGATTAGAGCTCAGATTTCCGTGACACAAAGATCACACTAGAGTTCAAGGGGGGATTGTAATCTCTTTATTAAGGTTGTATTCTCAAGAAAGTCAGAGGGATGGTAGAGTCAAGCAGGCAAGGTTGGGGTGAGGCGCAGGGAACAAAGCAGAGCATAGTTTGTGAGTAGCCTGATGGGTCTTTTTTCTACTGAGGGTCCCTTCTGAAAGAAACCAGAGATTTTCCACTCCGTCCGGATTCCAGACCTAAGGAGATTACCATTGAAGTCAGCTAGTCAAGGGTAAAAATGAGTGTAGGAGGATTCATTTTGAAATGTTGTCAGCAGCCATCTGGAAAAAAATAGCAGTTACTGTGATTAGGAGGAGGTTTCTTGGAAGGTGAAGAAGTGTATCAGGTAATCTAATCTATCATCCTCTTCGGTGGTATTGGGCCGCTTGGGGAAGCATTCCATTCTGTAGAGAAACTTCACCAGACAGGCAGGAAATAATTCGGATATTTTAAACTGAGCCCCTTAGGTCTGTTGTGGGTTTGTTGTCAGTCAGGACAGATGGTTCATCCCACTTCATACCTTCGATATTTACTGAGCACTGCAGGCCTGAGGGCAGCAGACACTAAAATAGAGGCAGGCCTGGCCACAGCTCTGCCAGAGGTAGGCCTTTCTGAAGGGGTTTCTCCTCCTCCTCCTTGGACCTCTCTCTCCACAGTCTGGTTCGGACATTCCATGTCTCCCTTCATTTCCTCAAACGCGCCCATTATTTCAGCACTTACTTAACTGTGGCCATTTGTGTCTCTTAGAGGAGGCCTGTTGTTGGTTTTTGAAACATTTGTCTGAAATGTTGGACAGTCACAAAAGATACACGATGCTGCGAACATACTGTTTTAGCTTCAGGCACAGACTTAGAGATTGTTTGCTTATTTTTCTGACATAGGCAGGTCATACTCTGCACGCTGATCCACTGATCAGGGTTCTGTGCTGTCTTTCTTATTTAAATCACATTTGTAACTAGGCACTCTTGAGTTTTTATGGTGGGGACTGGGAAACACTGTGCATTTCTCCTACCCACTCTCAGGATATTTTTCTTTCCCCATCCAAACTGCTTCTCTCTTACTCCTTCACTGCCTTTATTCTTTCCTTCTGCCAGCATCTTACAAGGCATCCCTGGCTTAACTGACTTCTCAGTCCTCCTCCATCACCCTGCAGAACACCGCAGTGTTCATGTTGCAGCCATGTATCGTCGGGCCTGTGAAAATACATTTTAAAAATTATTTATGTGTACATGTTTTGCCTACTTGTATGTATATGTACCACCTCCATGCATGGTGTTCACAGGGTCCAGATCTTCTGGGATTGGAGTTACAGACACTTGTGAGCCATCATGTAGGTATGAGGACTAGAACCCTGGTCCTAGTCAAGAGTGACAAGTACTCTTAACCACTCTACCACTTGAAGCTACATTTTTAGAAAGGGTCTCATTTTTATCAAGATTTTACAAAAATGGTTGAGCAGACCTTTATAGAAAACTTGACTTTCTGTATTAACCATCTGTTGATTTACTTTCTATTTAATTGAACAATGTGCTCCCAATGACAAATATGATGACTCCGCATAGCTTGGGGACAAAGGCAACTGGGTTTTGTAAACACACAGCTCAGCTAATGGGAAAAGCAAGAGGTGGGTAGATGATGGTGGAGTTACAGGGACGCCTCTGGCAGCATCAGCATGAGATGGGCCAGAATCAAGGAAGGCCAAGGGAGTCCGTTAGACTGAGCTGCCACCTGTTCAAATAGAAGCTCAGTTGCTTGTTGGAAGATCTCAGTACCATCTAGAACGTAAAGGCAAGAACGAGTAGTGGAAAACTTTCGGGACCTCCAGTTTTTGAACTCACAATTGACATCCCTTCTATCTGGAGGGATGTTGGGCCCAGATATGAAGGCTAGACCTTAAACTACCATCTGCCAACTGAGACTGTGAAGAGAAATCTCTGTCTATTGAACAGGGCACAGATTTCTGGATAGGCTCGCCAGCTGTTGCTGATGAGCAGAGTGTAAAATGTCTCCCCCAGCTCCTTGGATACCCTTCCCTGCCACCGCCTCTCTTTCAGCCCGTTCTGCCTTGGCTCTGGAACTGACAATGTTCAGGGACTTGAGAGTCAGGAGAGACTCAGCGCTGAAGGAGGCCACTGGTATTAAAATCTGCGTGTGAAAATCCCTTTAATGTATTTGCCTCCACTGCGGCATATGGACAGTCAGCTGGCAAGAGGTGTTAGGTTTACATCCGGGTCCCATTTCAGACAATGCCTTGCTTCCCTGTGGATATTTTTTTTTTACCTGTAAGGAGGCGCTGACAAGAACTCATGTATTTATTTAGCCACATGCATATATGTATCTACAAATATTTATTTTATTTATGTGCACACGCATGTGGGCAAGAGTGTGTAAATTCTGTACATCTGTGGTGAGTTTTCCCTCTTTGCATGAGACAGATCAGCATGGGCACATGGTAAGTACTATGGACGGAGGGCTCTTCTTGCAGGTGAGGGACTATGGAGAGTGATAGGCACTAATGCTTTAAATTTGTGTGTGTTAAAGAGTTTGAAGACGTAATAGCAAAGGGCATATACTTTCGTTGCAGAGATTTGTGGATTCAAATTCCAGCCCTGGCATTTACTATGTGTTTACACAGCTTTTCTCTTCATATTTTGCCTTACTACAAAGAAAAAAAAAAGAATTCATTTACAAAGCTAGTGTGTATATTAGGTTTTATAGGTGCTGAAATTCACTTAAAATATCACTTTTAGTATGGCATCCTCATAAACACTAGTTGTATCAGGGGCGAGCACAGGGAACTTCTATGTGGGGTGCTCCGGGGACTGGTTGGAATCAGAATAGCTTATTGAACTACACTTTCTGAACAACACTATGTGATAAGCACAGGGTGTAATTCTGGGCACCTTGAGAGTAAAAGATTTCTTGACTGCTATGAGTGTTTGCACTGGGCTAGAAGAGAAGAGACTCATCTGTAGAGGAGGACACAGTCCTATTTAAAGGAAACTTGTAAATGAACCATCATCGATGGGATCCGCCCACCCACATTGAGAGACTTCTTAGATGATGGGTTTCATGGCTGAGGTTAGAACTCAGGGCTACAAGGGGCTGATGCACCGGAAGGGCTCCTGCTCCACACCTGTTTCTGAAACCACAGTAGAATCCATGCTGCTGCCTCTCTCCTGCCCAGGCCAACCCATGCTACTGCCTGTCCAGGCCAACCCAATGCTGCTCTTATCCATTCTACTGGGAAGGATTCATCCAGGACAGTCTTGAGACCTGGTGTCAGGGACACTTGGGTGTCAGGGACAGCTCTTCTATTTCAGATAATGTTGGGACTTGGCACGTGAGAGAGTTCGAGATGAATGAGTTTCCATTGTATTTATAGAAACCTAGTGTGGTATCTCACAAGGTATAAATAGAACAATGTAGTGTTGACAAAGGGACTGGTTTTCTGTAACTGTGGAAACCCTGCAATTATTCCTGGAACTATACTCATTGTTTATCTGCATCTGAATTTTAATAAACAGGGTGCTTGCTGTTTATTCATGAAATTTCAAATGGAAATATATCTTCCATTATTATCCCCTTCTTGTGAGTCAGGCCCCATCTTGCAAATTTGCAGCTGAGTAAATATACGGAACATTAGCAGCAATTAGATAATTGGTGCCCTGGATCAACCCGCCCGCAGCTGTGAATGAATATGGACTGCACAAATGTCACCTGGTGCAGCCTCCCTGATGGTAGCACTGCATGCTACCGCAGCCTTACAATTAAACACAGAAGTTTGCCAGCTCCTCTTCTGGCCCTCCTTCTTCCCAAGGAACTCAAAGTAACAAAGGAAGGGAGACTCTGTCATCTGGGTTGAGCCATTGCTGGGCAATGTGTTAGACCAGAGTTTGCTTAAGAAATGAGAGCAGGTCCATTTATCTTCACTCATCTGATTGTGCGATTCCTTAGGATATCCTGCTTACTGCAAATAGCTAGCAAAGATCCATGTTTGGATTCTGGGAGAAAGAGCCTTGTGTCTTAAATTGTTTTTTTTTTCTCCTTCCTGTAAATTCCTTAAGTTTGCTGTTTCTAAGCAAGCTAAATGTATGCATGTGTTTGTTACAGCGTTGGAGATTGGATTTGGGGTCTCAAATGTGCCAAGCAACACTCTACCGCTAAATGACATCCCAGCCCCACTCTTACCTTTTCCTTAAACTCTGTCCTTTGTTTATCTTGGACCATGGCACTGAGTTGGATTTTCCATCAGCAGTACATTCAAGTCTTTAGCTTGTGATTGATTGTGTTTCTCTCTGGCCCTGTCTTTATCCTTTTTTTTTTTTTTTTTTTTTTTGCTCTTCTCCTTCAGAAAAATCACCCTTCCCTTTTAGGTGTGGAAGCTGATTGTCTAGTAGCTTATAACTTTGGGAAAATGATGCAGAGAGAGTGAGTGCCAGAGAGGGACAGATCCCTCCCCAGGGCTGGAGCATCCTAGTCTGACCGAGATGCAGGCTCTTTAGAGCAGCTCTGCAGAGATCTTCCTCTGCTCCCCTGGCTGCTCTCCCTATCTCTGCCTCTGATTCTCAAGAGCAATCCTGGGAGTCAATCCTCTGTATCAGTTCTTTCTTCCTCCACCCTTTCAGTTTGGGAGGAGGTAGATGGAGAGGGTGAGGGAATAACCAGGTTGAGAAGGGATTTGGATTGGGGGTTTGTGTTTGTTAATAGACCACATGGGATGCATGCATCTCTTGGTAATCATTTCAGGACATCTCGATGCGGACCTTGTAGAACAGGAGTGTCGTCTTGGATCCTGAGCATGGGCTCTGAGGAAATCTCCAGAAGAATTTTAGAGTTTCTGGTGGGATTTTGTATCCATCTTTCTGCTTTTGGCTAGGTGCTATCCCTTTAATGCAGGGCAGTTTATTATTGTGGTTATTATTAGCATTGTTTTATGTGGGAAATACTTATCAGTAATGTAGTAAGGCCATATTTCTATATTGAACACCTACTTTGCTTTGTGTACCCAAGAGATTAATTCCATGATTCCTGTTTCTTAGATGGAAATTTAGGTTCGGAGAATTCAGTAACTCTTCCAAGGTCACACAGCAGGTAAGTGTCAGAGATAGAATCCAAATCTATGTTCACTTAATTGCAAAGTAAATGCTCTAAAATGCTGTGCTAAATCATGGGGCCCAAGTAATTGGGTTAGAATGAGTACCAGAATTGCTCCTTGCTGCAGGTGAGTTGCTATCTGGATAGCCTGATTTTTTTAATCCCTTACATCAATTCTCCATTTTGGAGAAGGCATTAAAAACAGTCTCAGACACAATGGGTTTCCCTTCTCCCTCTCCTCACCTCTGCTGGATTTTCCACTGCAGCTGATGTGTTTTCCCAATCCTCTCCCCTTGGTTCTCAGTGCTGCCAAGATATTGGCTGTATTGCCCACCCACCTGAAACGGGGCTGCAGGGGAAGAATTTATTTGCAGACATTTTAATTTCCCTGGTGATAAGCAAATTAATTTTCTTGTAAGCCTTTAACATCCTAATTGAATGATGGAGTGTCGTGGAGTGTGTTTTTACAGATAAAAGACCGTTGAAGTCTTAGCATCCATTAGCAAGAACAGAGGCCTATGTGTGAAAGTTTTCGTTTGTGCATGGTGCATCCTCCTTGGCTTCAGAAAAGGGGTGTCAAATGTGTCATCGAGAAGAACTTTTGAATCAGTTCTAACAGAGGGATATTTTCAATTGCTTCATTCATTTGTGACATGTATCTTAGTGCCTACTCCCTGTGTCTCTGGCACTCTCCAGTCTCTGTGGGGAACAAACAGGTCTCTGTTCTATTCTGTTTGGGAGATAGAGGGCAAACCAATCCAAAAATGCAAAGAAAAAGTCTATGCAGAGGAGTAGAGTCAGGTAACCGATGCAGGAAGTTGGGGTTTTGGAGAGACTGATTCTGGAGGGTGGCACAGGTCTTGATTAAAACAAAGAAGGGCATTGCAGCCAATGGCACAGACCATCTGTGGAAGAGAAACTGGGAACATGGGTTTGTACTTTCTACCTGTGTTGGCCAAGAAACAGAATTTGGGAGTAAATGGAAGATGTCACTGTTGAGAGTTAACATGGCAGTTTTTTTGGTTTGTTTATATGCTTTACATTGCTTGCTAGAGGTGTTTATCTAGCTGTTATTTGTTAGAGGGTGTGGGGGGTGTTGGTATTCTGCAGTAGTGTAGCATTATTATTTATTGTTGTTAAACAAATATTAGCATTCATTATTAGTGATCATTTCCATAAGCCAGACACTGTTCTAAACACTTGCAGTCCTCCCGATGAGCCTGAGAAATGAATCCTTTTGTTATCTCTATTCTATAACTCAGACAGTAGATGCACAGAGAAAGGGTAGTCATTAGCCCAGGGCTGCGTGGCAACCTCTGATCTAGGACTTGCAACCAGGTAGTCAGGGCTGAGCTTACAATTTCAAACCGCTAAGTGGCCATAATCGTTACTGATGACTCCTACTGAACTGTGCCTTTGATTTGTAAGTTTCTCCCCATCACTACTCTAGAGAGGCTTCCAAATAACAACAAAATAATACCGGCATAGTTTTGGGTAATTATTCCACTTTATAAATTGGTTATATTTTAAAACTGTATTATTTTATGTGTGTGATTGGCTTGCCTCCATGTGTCTGTGAACCCCTCGGAGGCCTGGTACTGGTGAAGGCCAGAAGAGGGCATCAAATCTCCTGAAACCAGAGTTAAAAGATGGTTTGTGAGCAGCCACCTGGATGCTGGGAATTGAGAACACAGATGCTCTCCATCTCTCCAGCACCCAAAGCAGTTTAGCATGTATCATTTTCTTGAGTCCACTTAACTTTCTGAAGTATCATTACTTGGGTCCTCTATTAAAGACGAATCAGTAGAGGCTCAGAGAGGAGCCCAAAGTCCCACTGCAACTACGCAAGGGACAAAACCCAATCCTAGCTGCTTGTGTCTTCCCCACTCCTCGCCTCTCCAAATCATTGCCTAATTAGTCTATTTAACGACTCTGTCAAGCTGGCTCCATTTGCCCTTGCAAAGACAAGCTTGAGTGAAATCAAATGATTTTGCTGTTGAATGAAAACATTTGCAGGATGCTATTTTCTAAGCCATGCTCACATATGGGCCTCTTGGCTCAGAAAGCCACTCCAGGTTTGGGGATGGCTGTGGAGGCGGAGAAGAAACGGATTCCTTCCTGTCACAGGTGAGCCAGTTAGCAGTCTTAGAGGCTGGCAGCAGCTCCCTTACAGGGTCAGAGTGGGCCCTGGGAAAGAGGCAGAGAGTATCTCCATGATGTATCCCACCTAGAGGAACACACACAGCTAAGGCTTGATTTATAAACCCCACAAGGGTACCCTCTTTCCTAGTGACTTTCCCTCAGCATTCTATATAGAAACAGGACCGCTCAGTCAAGTGTGTACTTGGTAACTTAAAAGCCCTAGGCTAATAAGGAGTTTATACACACGTGGGTAATGGCCAGTTAACAACACACACTATGCATCATTGGAGAAAGTGCTAAGGGGGAGAATAAATGGAAAGAACAAGAGGTGAGAAGCTCATATAGATCCAAGAACTAGGCTGGTTTGACTTTCTTTTCATTTTTTTCCAAGAGAAAGAAGTGAGAGAAGGGGAGAGTAGCAAGAAAGAGAAGAGGAGAGGCCAAAGGAGAGAGGGAGAGGGAAGAAAAGGACTTTGGGGCAGGGAGAAAGAGAATGGGAAAGAAGGGGAGAGGAAACATTTAGTCCCAGTTTGAACTGGGCTGAGAAGGGAACGTAGAAACAGGCTCCGATAAAGGGAGCAGTCGGCTTTCTTCCATGGAGTGCCACTGGGTACGTCAACTACACTCCAGGGCAGGTCCCAACTACACTCCAGGGCAGGTCCCAACTACACTCCAGGGTAGGTCCCACACCATGCCATGGGGTGGTTGTCTAACACAAAACCAACTCAGTAGGGTTTTCTGCTTTGTTTTGGCATTGTTTTTGTCTTAATTTTTTTTGTATTCATTTTGTGGTTTTTATTTTTGTGAGAGAAGGAGGTGAGGGTACTAATCTATATATTTCTACATGGTCTCATCTTACCAGACAATGTCCAGACCTGTTACTTCTTCTGTGGCTACATAGTGTCTCCTCTCCCCAGAATTCTTCTTGTCTGGTAGCCCCACCTATACTTCTTGCCTGGCTACTGACCAATCAGTGTTTTATTCATCAACCGATAAGAGAAATATATATATGTATGCATGTATGTGTATTTATATACATATATATGTACGCACACACACATCTCCTATCACAGCTGGGTGTGTAGGAGGCTAGGAGGTAGGAAGGATTTTGGAGTTGGGGTTGGAGAAAATATGATTAAAACATTTTATATGGAAATTTTTATTTAAAATAAGCAAACAGGATAAAAACGAGATTTCATCGAGCACTGGCTTAGCGTCTTCTTTAAAATCTTTGAAATAGATTTTGGATTTCGTCAGATAACTTTTCTTCATTAATTGATATAACCATGGTGTTTGTTTTTCTTTTTGTTGATGTGGAGGTTCACAATGATCCATAGTCTAATGAAGATCAAGCTTCATATATATGGGAGAGATTTCTTGGGTTGCATAATATAGTTCTTTGTATTTGTTGTTAGATTTGATTTTGTTATTGGTCAGGGACTTTTGCATTCGCATCCATGGAAGATGTGATCTGTGGGTGAAGAGTGACTGTAACCATGGATTGTCATCCCTTTACCATCAGATAAATAAAAAATGACGATCATTTATTTATGACATTGGTAATTGGTATCTTTTTCTTTCCTTTTGCTTCATAATCATCATGAAAGTTTGCTCTTTTCATACTTTAAAAATAATTAATACCGTTTAATTTATTTTACGTGGTGGGTGCATGAGCTATTCATTGTATATGTGTGCCATGGCATGCAGATAGTTGATGGACCATCTTTTTGCTATGTATGGGTGTGATTTCTACTGCTTTGAGATGTGTTGTGGTGTATTTTGCCAAAGCGTGTTTGTTAGGGTGCATTTTGGTGATCATTCCATGCCAGTGTTGGAGGAATGTGGGGGAACTGTTGTTCGGTGGAGTGTGATGTCAAGTTTAGGCCACAGAGTTCAGGTGTGTGTTGATGTCTGCCCAACAGAGAAGCCCTTGGGATGGCTGCGAATCAAGTCATGGCAAATCATAGTCAGATACTTAGCCATGCCATAAGGCGCACCAGGAATTCCAGTGTCAGGAGGATGCGAAAGAGTTGGGTACTAGGTCAATGACCAAGTTATATGGGTCTGCAGGTTAGAGAAACCCTAGTAATTAAGCTTATACCATGACCCTTATCCCTTGCTTCTTCCTGTTCTCCAGGCTGGTAATGCTATGCAGGAGGTGCTTTCTTTCTTTCTAGTCTTTGCTACTCTGCTGCCCAGGGAATCTAGCATTTTCCCCTAGTGCTTGCTGGGTGCCTTCAAGGCCCCCTTTCCTCTTTGAAATTGCTACCTTTGCTTGTGAGCATCTTCTACCCCATGGCCAAAAATAATTATATTGACAGTTTGGAGGCCTGAGATTGACACCTGGTCACTGGGCTTGTGTAGTGGCCACACTATCAATTGAAAGCAAGTTCATCAGGAAAATGAGTCAGGACTGGGCATTCTAGTGGAAGATAAGACACAAAAGCCTTAAGGCACTGAATGCATTAGGCATTGTCATTGAAGTATAATTAGAGTCTCTCATTCTGATTCTACCTAAACCCTACTCACTGCCTCCTATTTGGGGAAGAAACCAGAAGGCCATTTTGGCAAGACTAGACATAGTAAATGACCTGCCACTTTAAGGAACTGGGTTCTGGGTGGGAGAGTTTCTGTAAGGACTATGACAAGGGAAATGAGATTGTTTCTGAGAAGGACGTCAACATGATGAACAAAGTAGCCACAGCATCTCCAGAAAGGTGAGGAAATGTTAGGAATATGCCCTTGTGGAAACACCTATTTACATAATTCTTGTTATGAATTTGAAACTGGAAGTTCTGTCTTCGTTCCACGAAAACAAATGAAACCATCTAGAACAGCACAATCCAACAGAAATGCAAGGAAGCCACACGTGTAATTAATGACCCCAGAACCAGGTTTAAACAAAACAAAACAAAGCAAAACAACAAACATAAAACCAAAAACATAGATTTGATTTTAATGTACCTGCTATATTAACCTGAATACTGTCAGTCCCAACATAGAATCAATACTCAAATATCCATGATTTCTTACCTGTTTTTCTCAAGATGCACTTGAAATCCTGTGTGTACTTGACATGTACAGTTCCTCTCAAGTCTGGATAGTTACGTCTAGTCAATGGTGACCAACCAAACATGCACAGGTCTGGAAGATTTTTCTTCCTCCATCCAAGTTCCAATTGTTTCATTCCTTTGTTAGAAGCACTCAGTGGTCTTGCTAGCCCTTTGCGTTTGTGGTGTGTGTGCACGCGTGGACAAGTGCGCGTGTGAGTGTGCAAGTGTATGGAGGTTTGGGTTAATGGTCTCAGGTTATAGGCTTGCTGCTATGGAGGAATGTAAGTGATTTGAGAACGGGGCTGCTTAGCTTTTCCTCTGTGTTCCTGGACTCAGACCCTGAGGGAGTAGGGCGCTGTGGAGAACTGATGGTGGCTGTCACACCAAGAAAGGCTTTGCGATGTGTCACTGTCAGGTCTTAGGGTGAATGGCATCACCTTTCTCTTCCTCTCTTTTCTTCTCCATTAAATGGGGGACAGTGGGATCTTTTAATACTTGCCTTGAGGATTAGCACAAGAGTGAAGGGACACCGGATGGACAGGAAATGTGAAAAGGAGAAAATGCTGTGCATACAAAGCCAGGGTTCCTTTGTTATTTAAGATCATTGAAACCTGGCTCCTTTTCTCATCTTTACAAGGGGCGGGGGGTAACTTTGTGTGCTGCAGGAAACCAGGGGGATTATACTTATGTGAATCACACTCATACTGAGCTTGGAGGGGTGGTTAATGTCTGTCAGGGCTAAGGAAACAAATAAAATTGGACCTAAATCTGTCTGAAGAAATATCTCCCTTTGTGTATAAGGCCAGAAGAGTTTTTTGGCTCATAGAAGGCTGTGATATGAGGAAGACTGGCAAGTGGAATCATCAAAAGAAATCCCTCTTATCCAAGTGTCTGGTGTTTGCAAGTCTCAAGAACTCAACTTCACTCAGTTACCCTCACCTCCAACTCAGAGTGAAGTTCTCTTGTGGGAGACTCCAAGAAACATCTGGTTTTGCCCTCATGGAGAGTGTACCACTCCTTGAGCTTCTTTTTTATTTTGTATTGTCTTTTGTTGGTTTTTTGAGACAGGGTTTCTCTGTGTAGCTTTGGAGCCTGTCCTGGCACTCGCTCTGTAGACCTGGCTGGCCTCGTACTCACAGAGATCCACCTGCCTTTGCCTCCCGAGTGCTGGGATTAAAGGCGTGTGCCACCAACTCCTGGCTCACTTTGTATTGTCTTGCAAAGGTTCTTCATTCTGTTAGACAATCAGTATTTTGCTTGCCATCAAACCCACCATGTGGCCTGGTGCCTTAGGAGTCAGGGTGAGGAGGTGCAGGTGGCAACAGTGAGAGCCCATCTGTACAGCAGGCATGGGCATTTCTAAGGAGCGAGCCTCAGGCCTGCCCCTCACTGCTGTCCTGGGACTCACCACCTCTAGCTTTTCCCCCTGCTCTGGTTTTCCAGGTGGACTCCTGCCTGCCTCATGTTCCCAAATGGCTCCTTCTTCGAACTCTTCACTAGCTCCTTGTTATCTGGCTAAACCCATTCCTTTTCCCTGAATGTCTGAATTTGGGTGCCTGCCTCTATATCTTTTAGGATGATTTCCTTTCGTTCACAATTTCTTGATCCATGCTCCATACATGTCCTTTCTTATGCAGAGTTTGTCTTGCAGAGGGAAATCCACAATGTTAGCTCTTTCTCCTTGGAAAAGCAGATAACTTTAACTATCTGGCTGTGGGCACACCTGGCCCAGGAGATAAGGAGATAGAAATTCCTCAGTCCCCTCCCAAGATAAATGACTAACCAACTTGCTACCCCATGCCCTTTGCTTAACCTGGCCCAACTGTATGTTTTTGCCTTTGCAAACTCCCTGAAATAGGGGGTTGGGGACTTTTCTCGAAGCTGTTGTGCCAGCTTGCTGGATGAGGTCCCTGCCAAGGCTTGTATTTAAAACTCCTTGTGTGTTTGCATTCAGTGAGTCAGCTTCTTGGTGGTCTTTTTGGGGGTCTCATGAACCAGGCATAACATCACCCCTCTCACACTGTCTCTATGGATTGCCATTTGTGGTAGTTTGAATGTGATTGACCCCCATAACCTCATAGGGAGTGGCACTCTTAGGAGGCGTGGCTTTGTTGGTGGAAGTGTGTCACTGTGGTGGAAGGCTTTGAGGTTTTCGATGCTTAGAATACCACCCAGTACCTCAGTTGACTTCCTGTTGCCTGCAACACGGAGGATACTCAGTTATTCCTCCAACACCGCCATGCTCCCTATCATGATGATAAAGGACTGAATCTTTGAAACTGTAAACAATGTTTTCCTTATAAGGCTTGCCATGGTCATGGTGCCATTCACAGCAATAAGAACCCTAACTAAGACACAATTGTACTAAATTTTAGGGTCACGATAAATTCCTGCTGGTCCTCTAAACTCTAGATTTCCCATATGTGCATTCATACCATACAGGCTGCTCACATTGTCACTTGTCACATGTGTTTATATTTGCTACTTCTCTCCTCTCTCCTTACCTAAGGTGCGATTGGGTCCTTTGGGACACCTGGCACAGAGCTTCTCTTGTGATGAGTGATGAGGTCTTAATAGATGGGGATGTAAAGATGGCTCAATGGTTAAGAGCACTGACTATGGATCCAGACAACTCATTTTGATTTCTAGGATCTATATCACGGCTCACAACCCTCCTAATCCCACTTCCAAGGGGTCCAGTGCCTTCTTCTGACCTCATCAAGTATCAGAAATATAAGTTGTACACAGACAAACATGTATACAGGCAAAACACGCATACCCATAGAAATAGTTTAAGAAAAGATTGTAATAAATGGGTGCAAGAGTAGTGATGGGGTTATATGCTTTAAGCAAGAAGTGTAGCATTGTTACATTGATGGATTTTAATTAGTCTTTATTTGTACTACTACTGTACAGAATTTAGAAACAGCAGAAAGGCACACATACATCTGTTGTAAGTCCACACTTCATAAAATGTCACTGGTATTATCTTTCTTTGCAGCTGTTTCTCTAGTGTGTTCTCGGGCTATTTTCTAGCTGTCCAAACACAGTCTGTCTTTATGTTTCTAAAAATCCTTAGGTTCTTAGTATGTATGATTTATATAAGTCTTAAGTAATGTGCATGTATACCTTTCTTCTACCTTGCTTCCTGAACATTGACAAAGTGTTTGAAATAGGTATCCTGAGTTGAAGGATTCTGAGTACCTTGGAGAGCTGTGGTGCTGCTTGTAGGTTTCTGGTTGCACAGGCTCAAGAAAGGGACGACCTTTTGCTTAGACTTCACCTCCACCTATGGCTTGCAGTTCTTGACTGTAGATTTAAAGAGACACAGCTCTGTTACAGGGCTGAGAGTAGCCAAGCAAGGCTGAGTCATCGCTGGCTTATGCTTGACCTGGATTCTGGGTGTCACTGTGTCTCTGAGAAGATAAGGAGATGATAGCTGAGCTAAGCAGGGGGTTGGGTCCAAGGTTGGTGCAGTGTGGAAGGGCAGGGAAGGTAATATGAAAACAAAGATGCCTCAAGACATAGCTGCAAAAACATGAGGACCATGCAACTGAGATGAACCTTGCCCCAGGCATTAGTTGTCCTTCCAGAAATCAAGGACCTATCAAGGGCTCTCTGGGACCTGCAGATGCAGAGAAGTCTCTAAATAAGCTTTCGGATGATCCAGACATCTGGTTGACCATTCATACCTCACTTCTGGAGGTCAGAATTGATGCTATCTATGTCCTGTGCATGCTTGATTCAGCAGGTCACACCCTGAGGTACATTAGGGCTGATGGGCATGCCTGGCTGGCTGTGGTGATCTTTTTATACTAGCTCACTGTCTGCTTTCTATCAGCTTATATCTGGTCCTCCCTCCCTCTCTGCCTCCCTCCCTGCCTGCCTCCTCCTAGGCTCCTGGGCTGTAAGATTAGCACCTTGTGCACGCCAGGCAAGTGATCCACCTCTGACTCATGTTTCCACTTCCCTCAGTTATATTTCAGATCAGGTGACACATGCTGGCATAATATATTGGTGGCCGTGTATAAGGACATCATTCTAGACAAGGAGCATTCTGGTAAGTTGGAGATAGATGTTTATTCCAATTTTCAAAATGATTTTCTGAAACACATACTTCTGAGCTGTCTTAAAAATCCTGGGCAGCATTTTAAAATAGACAGTATACCCTTGATGGAGGAAACAGTCATTGTACAGAATCATCTCATGCTATCACATGCTATTTAGGGAGCTTATCTACCTTTTTCCTTTTTCTTTTTCTTTTTTGGTTTTTCAACATAGGGTTTCTCTGTATTGCTTTGGAGTCTGTCCTGGAACTTGCTCTGTAGACAAGGCTGACTTCAAATTCACAGAGATTTGCCTGTCTCTGCCTCCCGAGTGCCGGGATTAAAGTCTTGTGCCACCAATGACCGGCGAATCTTCCTTTTTCTTAAGGTATGTATATAGCTTAAGCTAAAGAAGGCACTGGGTTCAAGACAGAGGCTTTGGACTGTGTGAATTATTCAGGGAGTGATATTCCCAGAGTCCTCTTTAATGAAGCACTCGTAAGCTGGCAGCAAGTTTGTAGATCTCCAAGGTTCTATTCCTGAGTCTATGATGTTAACAGTTGCTTTAATCAATGACAAAGAGAGAAATATGGGGATGACATGAAGTTGGGAGCCATAATGGATATGTAGGATGAAAGAATTCAGACCTAAATTGATTAGTTCAGGCTTGCTAAAATGAATTTAATTTATCAAAATGATGGCTATTAGGGTCATATGCTAGGTTTTATCCTTGCATTAAGGTAGTAAAACAAGTGCTCATGTGTGTGATCCCGTGGTTCGGTGTACTGGAATTTCAGAAGAAATTAAGTGTCAAGTGCAGAATGGGTCTCATTGTAAAAATGGATTTACAGGACCTGTGAAGAGGAACAGCCTTCTCCACAACATATAGTGTGAGGTGACTCTTTCTGGGCACTGCCCTTTGAGGTAAAACAAAAGACAAGCATGTTACTGGGATCCAACATGTATCTTCCAGACCTTCTGACAACAGGCCATGTAAAAGTGCCATGTATAACTTTGGGAAGATGTATTCAGCTTTCATGAGCCTGAATTTCGTTATCAGTGAAATGGGCAATTTTAGGAGGGTCATGGAATTTATGGGCATGGTCTAGAGCAACAGTGTCTTTCTTGCTGACTGGAGGTTCAGCCAGTTTTGGATTTCTGTGTGTTGTTCTTGACAACTGGAGTGAACACGATTTCGAGAAGACATGACAGTCATGTCAATTAAAGGCTTGCTATTTGTAGAAGAGCGTATTTGGTAGCATGTGGGGGTATGCATGTTTCCTGTCAGAAACTGTCTCCAGCAATTCATGTGAATTATCTCAGTCACCCTCTGCATTAGTTACTTTTCCTCTTTTCTGTGACAAAATGCCCGACAGAGACAACGAAAAGGAAGAAGGAGGGCACATTTGGCCCACGCTTTAAGAGGCTGCTGTCCATCTGTCCACGTGGCAGGGAAGGCGTGGCAAAGCTCATGGCATCAGCAGCATGTAGCTGGGACTCCTCATGTCTGGGAAGGCCAAGAAGCAGTGATGAGGATGCTGGCCTTCCCCTTCCCTCTTCATCCAATCTTGGATGTGTGGATCATGCCACCTACTTTCAAGGTGGTTCTTTGGTCCTCAGCGAATCTTCCTATAAGTAACTTCACAGATGTGCTTAGAGGCTTGCCTCCCCAGTGAGTCCAAATACACTCAAGTTAACTGAAGTTGACTATCATACATAGTTTCAGTTGTCCTGTGAAATTGGTACTATTGCTTTGGCATTTTGTAGGCAAGGAAGGGGAGGCTCAGGAGAGATGGGGCTAGACTCAGACTCTGCAGTTAGTTATGGTTGTAGCTAGAGTGATCACATGACCTTTTGTCTATGTGTTGTTGGCTTGTTTGTTTATCATGCAGTCTAGAAGAATCTAGATAATTGATAGGGTATTTAGTGAAGATGGTTGGAGGCAGATGGGGAAATCCATTTGTGCCAGGCTCCAGGGGATGCTATATTGAGTTCAATACCATCCATTGACCATTTGGGGTGCATCCACCTTTCTCTTTCTATCTGTCCCCCTGCTTTATTTCTGTCGTGTGTTTGTCTACTGATTTATTTCAGACATTTTGGCTGGGTTTGCTATTATTCTTCTGAAATTGAAAGATGTGACTACAGTTTTCCTATTCTATCATGTGTCTGGGTTAAGTCCAAGGTTTAGCTGTACACAAAGTATGTTTGTCATGGTCAGAAAGGCAGGGAGTCATGGAGTTTAGCTGCGTGGGTAAATGCATTGCCAGTGACAGGAGATCTGTCTGGCTATCTGATGTTATTTCCCTTTCTATCCTGAGGCCATGGCTCTTGTTTACATCCTTACTTGGTGAGGAGTGCTGGGGAAGGAGTGTTGAGATATCTCATCACCCTTCTTACATTCACAGCAGTGCCAGATAGGTGCTTCTTTGGGATGGACCATATGAAATCGTTCTCGGAGTTATCATGGCAACCTTTTCTAATGATTTTCTTGGACTCAGCTGGGGGCAGAGATGCAAATAAATGTGTTTTCTTAGAGATTTGGGTTCAAGTGTATGTACTTATGTATATATGCATCTATGTATATATGCATACATATGTATGTATGTATGTCTGTATGTATGTATGTGTCTATTATCTGTCATCTTTCTTTGTGTAGGTGTGTATGTACATGTACATGTACATGTTGATGTGGGCACATATTCAGATTCCTGTATTCCTGTGGTGTGTGGACACACATGTGGTTACATATATGTGTGTGTGTGTGTGTGTGTGTGTGTGTGTGTGTGTAGAGGCCAATTTCAGTTAGAAACTCTTATTCCTCAGTTGTCTCTCTCTGGGACTTGGGGTTCACAGATTTGGCTCTGCTGGCTGGCTTGTGAGGGATTGGTCTGTCTTAACGTCCCCAGTGTGGGATGATACCATGTATCACCATGCCAGCTTTTTATGTAGGTGTTAGGGATTGAAGTCAGGGCATCATGCTTAGGCTGTAAGCATGTTACCAATGAATGAACATTCTGGCTCACCTGACACTTGGATTACAATATTTTCTCTTCCACCCACTTGTGGACATTAAATTCTCTGACCCCAAATTCCTTCAGCACTGTAAATCATCTTGATAGGTTTCTGAGAGCAATGGGCAAGATTATGGCCACAGGGTTTGTTTTAGTCACGGTTCTGTTGCTGTGAAGAGATACCATGACCAAAGCAACTCTTATAAAAGAAAACATTTATTTGGGGCTTTGTTTACTGTTTCAGAGTGTTAGTCCTTGATCATCATGGCAGGAAGCAGAGAGACATGGCACTGAAGGGGTAGGTGAGAAGTTTACATAGTAGTCATGGGCAGAGAGGGGGATGGAGGGAGAGACTGGACCTGGTGTGGACTTTTGAAACCTGAAAGCCTATCCCCAAGGACATCCCTTTTCCAACCAGGACACATGTGCTCCAACAAGGCCATACCTCCTAATCCTTCCAAAGAGTTCATCATAAGTAACTAAGCATACAAATATATAAACCTATGGGGATATTTTCATTCAAACCACCTTTTGTAATATAGCATTTTATTAATTCCTTGAGAATTCAATACTTTGTACTTTGATGATATTTATACCCCTTTCTAGAACAATTTGTGCTGTCCATATACATGCTTATGGGTGTGGGGCTCTCCACTGGAGAGGGGTTCTTGTTTACCAGAGGCCACACCCACAATGGAAATTGACTCTCTTACCTCCATCAACTGTCCATAAATTCTTAGTTAGGGCTAGAAGTTTGCGAACCCCATTCCACATCTTGCTGGAATGTTATGTAGTGTGACCTTGTATGGGTCTTCTGCAGACTACAACAGCTGCTGTTAGTCTATGAGTCCAGCATATTGTTGTGTTCAGAAGACATGTCTTATTCTGGTCCTCACTGATGTCAGCTTTTATAATCTTTTTTCTCCTTTTTTTTCTTTCTTTCTGATGCTCCCTGAGTCTTGAGGGGCGAGTGATAAAGATGTTACATCTATGTAGGTGGCTGATTACTCTGCTGTCACTTATTCTCTGTACTTTGATCAGTTTTGGCATTAACTGCCACTGACTTCACCAAGAGACGTGTTTGATGAGGTCTGAACTGCATCAATCTATAGGCATAGAAATAGAGATTTAGAAGGCTGTTTGATACTTTCTAAGCAGAAAATGGTTGGTTACTTGTGTAATTTTGTGCCACTATTACACCCATGGCCATGTCTCGCCTCACTTGTCATTATTAGAGTCCACAGGGTTCAAAGCTGGGTAAGACTGGAGTGACCTTTTTGCCCTGGTCATCTACATAGCACCTTCCTCTACTATGAAAAACTATCCACAGGGAGGAAGCTTCCTGATCAGCACCAGATTTCTCCATGTCTTGTGACCAAAATGTGTGGTATCTTCACCAATGGGGTCTTACCATCAAGTAGAACAATGGTGGTAGCATATATTACATAGAACACTGAAAACCAAAAATTCCAGTGGAGGTTTTCTACATTGGTGCTGGGTTTTGTATTTGGCAACGTATGGCTTCTGGGAGGAGCATTATACGCTGTGTGGGGTGTCTGCAATTAAACCTTTTTATATGAATATATATATATATATTAAACACACACATATTATATACTACACACACACACACACATATATATATATATATTCAAGAAAGTTATAAATTGGTTGCTATGTGGCCTTTTTAAATACCCTTAGTGTTAGTTACCCCCCCCGCCACTCCTTCCTTTGTCCTACCTTCCCATTTTCCCATTTCTCTCTTCACTTAAACCTCTTTCTCATTATTACGTTTTCCTACTCATATCACCAGATAAAACAATCCAACCAACCATAACAAGCACCCAGAATACAGCAGTGTCTCTACTGTAGAAATCAGGAGGGCAGGCGGATGTCATATTTACTGACTGCTTTGGTGGTTAATTGCCCTAAATACGTCTGTCTCCAGTGGATAAGAATCCGAACACATAAAAGGAAAGCAAGCTGGGGCTCAGCCAAGGGGGTCTGACACAGTTAGTGAAACAAGACTGTGAGAACTCACAGGCTTAATCACAGACATTTTGGGAACAAAGAGAGAAACAAACATGAGGTCAGGGCCACTGTTACGTCAGTGTTGTCTCTGGACGCGATGTTCCTAACCCGTGGCACTTTGCGTTTGAAAGGCGAGTCACTCTAGGACAGCACTGCTTTTAAAGATCATAATAGATGATGGTAAGAGAGGAACACTCAGAACCAGGCAGTGCGCAGTAAGTACAAGGGCCAAATGCCAAGTGCTTTTGCTGTCCCTCCGAGGGGTGTGGCGGGATGGGTGGTATTGAATTTCTAGAAAGATGAACTCCTGTCTCAGTTTCCTCCACACAGGTCAGATCCCCGCTTTGCGTGTGTGCATGAGTTGCTGCTGAGCTACAATGTGCATATTATGGTACAGAGAGGGCAACTCTGGAGAAAATATCTATGCTAACATGCAGGCTAGGGAAGGCAATGGTCCCTGCAGTGCTCTGGAATCTAGAGATGCTATTAGTTTCTGGGTATAGCCTGGAGTACCTTGGATGGAGGATGTGGCTGGAGGTGGGAATGACCCACATAGGCCCAGTCTTCAGTGGGAAAGGAGGCCCCCTCTTTAGGATGCCCCATTCCTTTGCTTTGGTATCTGAAGTTCAAAACCAGAGTGGGGACAAGGCAGGCTGCAGGTAGCCCACGGCCAACAAGCTTGGTAGTCGGGGTGCATCCCATCCTTACAGAAAGGGATAGTAAGAACCTTTGAACATGCACACTGTTTTGAGTTCTTCTCATGCTTCCTGGAACCAGAGCCCTGGTGACAGCAGCCATTTCACTCCTCAGCAGAAAGGCAAAAGGCCATCAAGCTAGCATCCAAAGACCTTGAGCTGACAGCCATCCAAAATTCCTTCATTTGTTCATTTACTCATCAAATGTTTGAGGATTAAAAACTGTTTCGGTTTTGTGGCAGGCACTGAACCAGATTTGAGAAATACAGAGAAGAAAGACTCACTTTAAAATTAATCCCTAGAGTGTTGAAACGTTTCTTTCTCTATTTCTTTCCAGCACATGCGAGGCATGGTGCTCAGCTCTGATGCCCAAAGATTTGATTTTCCCTTACCTTAATCCTTCTTTTATGGTGGGAAATTGGGGGAGCCTCTTATTAATTAAACCACAATGTTTCTGGTTTAGCTGATGGTTTTGTCTCAATATCATTTTGGAACCAAAGAAAACCAAACAATCAACACACACACACACACACACACACACACACACACACACACACACACACACACACAGAGAGAGAGAACAAAACAAAAACAAAAACAAAAAAACAACAAAACAAAACAAAACAAAAAACCAGGACTGAGGTATTCTACAAGGGATGGCTCATCTGTGTGACTGTCCTGAGGCACACCTTAAGTGCCTTAATCATCCCAGGATATTTCTGCCTTGGCAATCTGCCCCCACATAGTGATAGAGTCTCAGAACACAGTAGTTAAATTGAGTAGATTGAGATTAAAATTTTAAGCGTACCCCCTAACTCTGTGTGTGTGTGTGTGTGTGTGTGTGTGTGTGTGTGTGTGTGTGTGTGTCTGTCCTTGTGCATCCATCTGTGCCCAGCTAGCTTACCCTACAAGGTGAACAAAAGTTGTCCATTTTATGAACTGGTTTCAGGAATGCAGGAAAGATCTCCTTCCTAGGAGTATGTCTCATTTGTAGGCAGATGTTCTACCTTTTACCATTAGCAATGTGCATTTGCTCTGTAAGTGTGGACATCTCTAGTTACACACACTTTAGTATGATTTAGCCAGCGGTTCTTCTGGCTCTGATAGAAATTTCAGCTGGAACAACTGGAACCCCTGGAGGTGAGGAGGGGCCCCAAGAGAGGAAGGGGAATGGACTCTAGAGGAGCAAGCTCAGGCTCCAAAGCAAAGCTCTTTCTTTTGTAGCTGGCTGAGACGGGGTCTTGATCATGGTTTCCCAGGTAAATTGAAGAGCTTTGGGGATGGAGTATGTCTCTCTCCCTCAGAAACAGTTACTAATCACTAAGGTTTCAGGGATGGCTTCACAAGCTGTCCTGCTCAGCCTCTGGGTCACAGCTTCCTATGGGCATGGTGGCCTTAGTCACTGTGATAGTGAGAAAGAGTCATGAGGATTCTCACCTCTGAAATCCCTTCAGTGGTTTGCACTGGATTAGCCTCCCTTGGCAGGAGAGACAACTTTTTGCAGTGAAAGGTATGTGGGTAGGTTTTGGTAGAGCTGGACAACTTAGGCACGCAATTGTTTTATGTTCTCGATCAAATGATCCGGTCTCTTTAATCAACAAGACAAGAGCAGCACTCACAAATTACGTATGACCAGAGCATTAAATGAGGCGGCATTGGTGTTGGGGAGATGACTCAGTGGGTAAAGTGCTTGCTGTCCAGTGTGAGGATCTGAGTTCGGATCCCTAATGCTCATGTATATAAAACCTGAGTACTGAGATACACGCCCGAGGGTGACTCTATGTCATGGGGTGGTGGGATGGGGAGAAAGAGAAGGAGGGCCAGACACAGGCAGATCACAGAGCTCAGGCCAGCGAGTCTAGCCAATCAGTGAGCTTCAGATTGAACGGAGGCCCAGATTCAAGGAAGACAGGTGCCTTTTGGGGGACAATAGTCCCCACAGGCTCCTGGGCTGGAACTCTTTGGATTAGGAAGTGTGGTGGAGGTGTTGGTCACTGTGGGGGTTTTAGATGCTTCTTGCTTTATGCCTGTGGATCAGGATAGAAGCTACTGTTTGGCTGCCATACCTGCCTGTCTGCTGTCAGTCATGGACTCATACAAAAGGTAAGACCAACAAGCTCTTCCTTCTACATTTTTTTCTATAAGTTGCCTTCGTTATGGTGTCTACACAGCAATAAAACAGTGATTAAGATAAAACCTGATGTGGACTTCTGGCCTTAGCACACATGTGCACAGGTACCACCCACCATGTGAACATGTACACACACACACACACACACACACACACACACACACACACACACACACACACTGATCTCATGTAGGAACGCCTCTTATGTAAAGACACTGGGCAAACTGGCTTTCTATTCCTTTAAGTGTTTTTGTTTTGCAGTTAATTTGAAAAATAAAATGTACTCTTAAAGTCAGCGGGTCCTAAGTAGGGGGCCATGACCCCCACAGGGCCACAAGTCAGATAAAACCATAGCAAAGTTACAGTTATGAAGTGGGGGTCAGCACAACATGGGGAATTGTATTAAAGGGTCGCAGCTATAGGAAGGTTGAGGACCTCTGCCTTAAGGGTTTCAGTGTAGAGATTCTTTTCCCAGATTGGGTGGAGTCCAGATTCAAGCGTCTGGAAGAACATTAAGAGAGAGAGGGGCTCTTGGAGGGCTGTCCCCCGCAGACTCCTTTTCAGTGCTTTGCCTGTCTGGTGAATGTCTCGGGCAGGGGGCCCACTGCTCCGGAGAAAGTCCGCCATTGCATTGTGCTTGGCACTTATGCCAGCCATTCACGGCTCTCCAAAAATTGGCTTAGGAAATAGTTTGAAAGTTATTACTTGGGATTCAGGAAACTCCAGGTGGCTTTTGAGAGCTGCCCCCAAATGCAGCCAGGGATGCATCCGCAGCTGCTCACTTCCAGGACTTTCATTGTTTTTCATGTTTATTTCTGGCAGGAGCCAGGGCTCCGGTATTCATGAGCTCTCACTGTCTGCCCCCTCTCTCCCCCCCATCCCGCTGATCCCTTTGTTTCTTTGGGAGAGAAAGACACTTGCTCCCCAGTCCCCTCTGCCCCACCATGGGGTTCAAGGAAACTGGCCCTTGTAATTGTAAATTACCTATGAAAAAGACAAAGCTCTAGGCTCCCTTCCTGGCTGAAGCCCCAAGATCAGCAGTGATAACGGAAATTAATGAAAGCTGCTGCTGAGCAGCTGGCCTGCTGGTGGCCTCCCAGATGAAAAGGCGGCAATTGAAGTCGGCTTTAGGGATGAGCCTTTCGATAAGGATTTTTGTTTAGGATACAGTTATTACACATGCCACAGGGGCCAGCCGGGCCTCAGGTTCCTTGGAGCTGATTCTGATTTGCTCACTAACAACCCTTCTGCTTTCCTTTCAAAATATGACCCCGTCTCCTCTCATCTGACCACCAGCAAGAAAAAAAAAATCCAGCCATCCAAGCACAATCTAGTAGTAGCCCAGGGTGAAGCCAAGCATCTGAATCTCATTGCTTTCTTCTCCTTTCCTTTTAATAGTGGGGCGAGGCTTGGGTGAACTCATTTTCTCTCTCATCTCAGTGCATCCCTTGGGCCAATGTTAAACAGCTGTCACAGCTGGGCTGCCCAGGAATTCACCCACAAAACAAACCAGCCAGCATTCTTAATTGTCCTCCTGTGACCAGACTAAATTTGTTGCCTTAATTCTTGAGTGCATGCGTTCCGGGGCCTCAGGCCTGTGAGTGTCATCTGTGAGTGTCATCTGTGACTGGCACCAGTTAGGCCTCCTCTAGCAGACTTTGTTGTGAACCCACTGAGCACCCCGTGAAGGCTACTGGACAGGGATGTGTATGTTAGCATCAGGGTGGTTTCTCTCTCAAGTGGAAGGGAAGTTTTGTCCTTGGTGATCCAATGCCTTCCTTCAAAAATAAAATCACAGTGGGGAGGACTCGTGCCACATGGTGACAGAATACAGACACACTATAGACACTGTCGCTGTTGTTCTTTTTGTACAGTTATCGCCTATGAAGCACAAACGTGAGACTCAGCACACCCACGTGGAGTTTATTGGTGGAGAGTAGAGAAAGGGGAAGGGGTAGCTGGTGGCCAACCAAAGCAGGTGAGAGAGAGAGGAAGCAAAGGAGAGGAAGAGAGAGAGAGAGAGAGAGAGAGAGAGAGAGAGAGAGAGAGAGAGAGAGAGAGAGAGGAAGAGAGAGAGAGGAAGAGAGAGAGAGGAAGAGAGAGAGAGGAAGAGAGAGAGAGGAAGAGAGAGAGAGGAAGAGAGAGAGAGAGGAAGAGAGAGAGAGAATGAGAGAGAGGGGGGGAAGGAAGAGAGGGAGAGAGAGAGGAAGGGGGAGCTCTTGCTTTAAAAGGGAAACCGAGTCCCATACACAGCCCTGTAATGAGTGACTTAGCGATGACATGGCCATGCATGTTCTGCCCATCGTCAGGGGGCGGGGTCAGCAGACTGCTGGTTTCCAACAGCAGCAGTGGCCCATCAGTCTTCCGCAAAGGCTGAGAACTGTTTTAATTGGCACTGATACAGTTACTGCTTATGAGTTTGGATATTACCGTCAGTCTTCCCAAAGATCTATAGCAGCGTACTACTTCTTACCATCTTGACAATTTTGCAGTTTATTCCATTAGATAGTAGTTACATTTCATTTCTAGGGACTGAGTCTTTTTGGAAGCTCCTTTCTTTATACTCTTGGCAAGTGAACTTTTTCTTTAAAATGTTTCTGTCCCGAGAGACTTCCTTTGACTTTTTTCAATTGAAAACTTGATTGGGTCATTTGTTGCCTTTTCTTGCTCGATGGCTCACATTTTGAATGTGATGGCTTCTCCTTTGTTCTCCATTCTCCCTCACATCTGTGACATTTTACACTGACCCCACCCAGGCCCTCTCAAGATATGGGGTCTTGATTCGTCTGAAGCAGCATGCCTGGGTAGCCCTTCAGAGACGCCTGGTAATATCAGAACTCAGAACTCAGTGGAGCACAAGGCAAGAGTTTGGTCCCTTTTCTTTCTGGACAAAGTTTACATGCCTTCTTGTGGGGACAAGAGAAGTAACTGAGGTATCTGTAACTTCTTAGTGATGTCCGCTCTCCCCAGAGTCCATACTGTCTTCCCCTCCTGAGACCTGTGTGTAAAGAGTGGATGGAAGGATCTGAGGCAGACACCCACCATCATAGGCATAAAGTGTCTTTCGGGGTGCTATGTAGGAAAATGCTCACTTTCTGCAGATTTGGGTGCATGGTTCAGAGCTGACTTCAATGTCATAATTTCCTCTGAGACACACAAAATCCAATGTCTTAGGATTCAACAAAAGTTTCTGGGTAATAAGAACAATTCTCCACAAATAGGCAAAGACCATTTAGCTCTTACTTCTGTCTCTCAAGCAGCAATGAATCCGGAACTCAGGCCAGAGAGGAAAGTATCAAGGTTCCCTGTGACCTCTTTGTTACATTCTTACAATGATGCTTTTCAGATCATTAGAGAGACAGGAAATGGATATATTTTCTTAATTTTGTTATTTGAGAATGTTAGGATTTACCTTTTCCTTCTTGAAGGACAATTTTGCTGGCTATGGCATTTTGTATTGAGAGTTCTTTCTGCAATTGAAATGGGGATGCACCTTTCTTTGCCTTCCTGATTTCTTCCAACATAATATTTTATTGATAATTTGTGAATGTCATACAATGTATCCTGATCACATTCACTTTCCATTTCTCCCAGGCCTACCCTCCCACCCTTATGTGCCCCCCACCATATGCCAAGTACAATTTGTACTCATTGGAACATGACCAACTCCCAAAGGCTAGTCCTTTAAAGATATCTGAGTCCTTCTCCACTCCATTGAAGTGGAGAGCTACACTTCAATGACTTTATCACAATGTTTAAAGACTTTCCAATGGCTTCCTGTCTATACTATTTCCTGTTTTATTGGGTGGGGGGAAGGGGAGAGGGGTAAGTTTATTGGTTTTAATGTCTCTCATTCTCAATTATGATCCTGGGTGCAGCGGAGACCACAGGCATCAATATGGCTCCTTGGGGCAGCCCTAATCACGAACATCAACATGGTCTCTGGTGACAGCATGGACCATGCACATCAACATGGCTTCTCGATGCAGCATGGACCACAGATACCAACATGGTCCATGTGGCAGGATGGATCAAGGACATTGACTTAGTCTCCTGTGGTAGCCCTGATCATAGACATCAACATGGCCTCTGGCAGCAGCATGGACCATGGAGGTTCTTCCAGGAGGCCAAATCCAAACAATGAACCCTTTGTCATCTCGGACATCTGGACATTGCTCAGAACCAGGGAGATCTAGGGGCTGAGGAATACATTCAGGGCAGGCCCTTCATGAGCTCCAGTCTATTGCTCACCATACTGTTATCCCTAGGATTTTAGAACCTTCCTGATTTTTGATTAGAAAGTCATCATCATCAAAATGTATTTCCCCTATGTATAAGATAGTGTCATCCCAAAGCTTTCAAGGTTTTGTCTGTCTTCAGTTTTTGTTTGGGACTTATCCTGGCTTAGACTTCTTTGAGTTTTCTGTATGTGACTGGCCAGTTATTTTAAATCTGTAGGCTTTTGCCTTTTATTACATTTGGGGCAATTTCTGTTGTATTTCTTAGCTCCGCCTCCTTTCTTCCTCCCCTAGGTTCCCAGTTTGACTGACTTCTCCGTTCACAGTCCTATAGGCCCCATACTGCTCAGTGTTTCCCCAATCTATTTTCTTTCTGTTCTATTGCTTTTCTACCTTAAAGCTCAGTTTGCTTTCTCTTCCCTCTCTGATGTGTTGTGTGCCCCAGCTTTTGAGTTTTCAATTAGGGTTATTGTGTCAATTTGAAAATTGCCATTTGGCTTCTTATTTACATCTTCCATTCCTTTGCCGAGGCTTTCCATCCTTTCCATTGTATCCATATTTATTTACCATAGTGTTTTTAAACTCCTTGTCAGGTGATTCCAACATCTTTGTCACCTCAGTGTTGGCATGTATGGTGGTTTCTCACTCAATTACCTTCCTCTTGATGTAAACTTTCTTTCTTTTTTAAACCGTTGTGTATTTTGTTATTCATCTTTTAATCTGACATCATTGTACTGGCAGGTATTCTCTGATGTCATGCTGATGGCTGGCTGGCAGAGGAGGGCCTATTGCTATCTGCAGGTTGGATGGGAAGCCGGGTTGACACCCTGAAAGGGGAAGGGTTTTTTTTCTAACTGCTGGATGCTATTGTGCACAAAATGCTGAAACTAGCATCTCTCAAATTCAGCCAGAAAATGTTTTCTATCACTTTTGTTGTTGTAAACGGTTGCTCTTATAATTCATGTAGTTCTTGGTGACAAGCAGTTGCTTCAGTGATGTGCTGAGTGGAAGCCTGTTGTGCATACAGAAGGCCACACACGAGTGACCAGGTCCCAGAGGTCACAGGATGCTAGGAACCTTGGATCAGGCCCCCATCTGTGGAGCTGTGGGAAAGCCATCATTCCTGCGGGATAAATACTTTCTGGCGTTGCCTTTTAGAGGATCAGTACACTCACACTTCTTAGGCCATACTCTGCAAGTATGGCCAATAAATTCATCATTTCCCTAGGATGAACCTTGGTAGAATTTTACTTTGGCTTGTCCTTGGGAGGAGGGATAGACATTCTTTACATCTCCCCCGGGTAACAATTTTAGCAACAGATGTGATGAAGCCCTCACCTATGTCAGAGTTGGTGCAAGGCTGAGGCTTGAGAAGACTAGCCAGAAAATAGGCAGAGCAACTCTTCTTATTATTTTAAAATTTCACGTTCTAGGAATACCCTGTGTGCAAGAAGCTTCGATAAAAGTGGGTATTTGTAGCTCCTGGAATCCTCTCAGTGGTATCTGTGCAGAATGGAAAGAATTGTTCATATGCCACATTCTTAAGATTTCACAATAATGCTGCGTGGTGGTTGGAGTTGTGTGGTCCTTCTGTTTACTGAAGATAAAGCTGTACCTCAGAGAGATTAAATGATTGCTTCATGGTGTGAGGATTAAGACAAGGTCTTTAGACTCAAGTGCCTCTCTGTGTGTGCTAAGAGGCAAAGTCTTAGCAACTCTCATAGTTCTTGATGATTCATTTCTCAGTCTCTGTTTGTGTAAACCACAGCCTACCCTAACATCCTTGTGGCAAGGGGATGAAGCTATACCTAGCTTTGCATGTGTCACAGAACATAGAAATGTTCTTGCAAGTAATTACCCATCACTCAGGAAACATGTGTGAAGCATTCGCTATAGGATATGTAGGTAACTGGAAGAAATGGGAACACCTTCCTTCTCAAATGGATTTTACACTCCAGAGTCTTGGGCTCCAGAGGCCAAATTTAAGTTTGACACAGTATGGGTGAATGGAAGGTAGAAGATGTACCCTGAGGATCTTTTACTTTCTGTATTTAGATAGAAATCCACTTTCTTGGAGATGAGGGAGTAATTTGATGTGTAACTTTAAACCGTGCCTAAGAAGTTTTCTTCCCTTGGTGGGAGCAACTGCAGCACCCGTGGGAGAGCCTGCACCCTCATTTCTTTTTCCTACATGCTTTTCTTAGCCCCCTTGTAAAATTGAGCATGTCCCTTCATGATTTCAGGCTGGTTCTGGAAACATAAGAATCTGCCTGTCCTGTACCTAGGAAATATCAAGAATTATAGGAAGAGGAAAAGTGAAAACACTTTATTCCGGCTTCACTGAAAAGAGTACAGGCTCCCCAAGCCTTTCATTAATACTTAGCACAGTGGTTCTAATGAAAATAGTAACAATAACAATGGACTCGTGGTGATACCTTCACTTTTATCTTGCTCATCATCATAGCTGATCTCCTAGCCCCGAGATGTGTGCTCTGCTGCCACGTCCATACAGGAAATGAATGCCATTTCTATTTTCTCATTATTTATGTTTTGAACAGGGTCTTGCAAGTTTTCCCAGGTTTGCCCTGAATTTGTGTTTGCAATCCTCTGCACCAGCCTTCTAATTAGCTGTGATGACATGTATGCATTACCATGTCCTGCTTCATATCTCAGACATCTCTGTGCCCTCATCACTCTGCTCTGTAAAGTTGGCCTTTTAGGACAGCTTCTTAAACAACAAACACAGTTTCCAGCAGAACTGAGATCTCAAGTAAAACAGGCTGTCAGAGGATCCCCCTGCAGAGTCTTGTTCCCCTACCAATTCTGAGCCTCTTGTCACCCTGGTGATACCTACACCAGTCCATCCCATTGAATGGGATTTCTAGCTGGTAACAGTGACTTTCTCAATGTAACGGTGGTGACTATTATTAATCATAAGAGTGCTTCTTTTCTTTTCTTTTCTTTTCTTTTCTTTTCTTTTCTTCCCTTTTCTTTTCTTTCCTTTCTTTTCTTTTCCCCCTGAACTGTAAGCCATGTGCTGAGAATAGTTGCCTGGTTGCTTTTTCTTTTACAAACCTCAGAGCTATTCTGTAGGAGCATGTGATCATCTCCACTGTTACTGGTGTAAGACCCAACTTAGCATCCTTGAGTAACCTGGAGTAAGGGGCAGGGCTGGGACCTGAAACCAGGTCTTCAGTATGCAAAAGTCCAAGCTTTAAACCCCCAGACTTCGTTTTCTTGTACAAGGAATGGAGGGTTGCCAAACAGGGGCTCTTCATTCACATTCAGGACACAGCTTGAACACTGAGGCTGCTACAGCTCACTCTGGCCCTTTGCCTCTGCAGGTTGCTGATTGGGTATTGCATGCCTGGAGCCTGCGGGCTGTGCTACCCAAGACGTGAGTGGTGTATCAAAGGCGAAGATGCCTTATTCACATCCTAGGCGTTAATCAATGGCAAATTAGAACGGAATTGATATATGCATAAGACATGCACATTAATTCCGAATGTGTTTATCGTAATTAGTGCTATTACAATGAATACCAAAGGAATGAGGGGATGATTAGCTACACTTAGTATTTGTTACGGTTTGTTTAAAAAAGTTAAACATAACATTAGCAGAGGTTTGAGGAGCGATGCTCCATCTGTGTGGTGAATGTGGCTTGAAAGGCTAGAGTCTGAGGTGGAAGCTTTTTTTTTAGGGGATTTCCCTACCCAAGGTTTGATAGAAAACCCAGTTAATGAGATTATCATCCTCAATCAATGATACAGCTTTCCTTTCCTATTTACATCTCACAGCCATTCTCTGCTATCACACCTTCATTAAAATCTGATCAGCTCAAAACATAAAAATGGAGGAGGTAGAAAACTAGACTTAAAAGCATTCGAAAGGATCAGTAGGAACCACTTCATTGATGTATAACAGAACACTTGGATCTGTTCATTGTATATATTTAACATGCTACATAGCTAATGACAAGTTCGGAGACAGCTCTATACCTATGAAATTACTGCCATATTCTATGCCACAGTCCTATGTATCACCCCAAATGTTTCTTCCGGCCATCTTCAGTTACTGTTACTGTTGTTAAATAAAATAAAACTCAATATAAACCCTACCCTCTTAACAATACTTAAGTACAACAGAGTATTGTCAAACATAGCACCCACTAAATGGCAGGACTTACTCATCATGCCTAATAGAAATTTCTATCTTCTACTGCTCATTCCATGTTTCCCCTTCATCCCAGCCTGTGACAACTAATGTTTTACTCTCTGCTCCTATGAGCTTGCCTATTTTATATTCATTCTATAAGGTCATGTAGTTCTTGTTCTCTGTGTCTGGTTTGATTCACTCAACACAATGTCCTTCAGATTCATGTACATTATTGCAAATGGCAGATATTTCTTCTTGCTTTAAAAGCTGAACGCCACTCCCTGTATGCACGTAAGTTATCTTCCTTTCCAGCTTATATGTTGGTGGACATTAGGGTTGCATGATGCTTAAAGGATCACTAGGCACTTTTAATAGATATTAGTCCATATGTAGGACATTCATTTTTATTGACAATTGTTCTGAACTCACATCTTCATTTCTTTGATTATTCTAATATAAGCTTCATAATGACCTTGAAGCCCGTAAGAAAACAAGATCTGAGATCCTGACTCAGAAAGAGCGTGTGTTCAAAATTACAAAACTCCTGGATGCACAGCGGCTATTTAGCTCTTAGTGTGTGATCTCAAGTCCATGGTCTTCAGTAAGGATGCTGGGTTTCCCCTGACGGTGGTAAAGGTATGGAGATAGTTCATACCTTTGGTGTGACTCCAGGGAAGTTTGCTCCATTGTCCTGTACTGCAGTCTGAATTGGCTGGCTCCTTACCAGATGGCTAGAGCTGCTCATAAAAAGGCAGAAGCAAACCGGGCATTGGTGGCGTACACCTTTAATCCCAGCACTAGGGAGGCAGAGGCAAGCGGATCTCTGTGAGTTCAAGGCCAGCCTGGTCTACAGAGTGAGTGCCAGGACAGGCTCCAAAGCCATACAGGGCAACCCTGTCTCGAAAAACAAAACAACACAAAAAAGCAGAAGCAAAGGGTTGGTTTAGGAAAACCCCAACTCCTCCAGTGGATCAGTTGCCCAGAGTGTTCATGCTGCTGTGGCTTTTATCTTCAAAGGCCTTGTTTCTGAAGAGATGGCAGGCCATATTCAAGAGTGCATTTGTTGAGCTCTCACCTTTGTCAGTGATACTTCTAAAATCTATGAGGAAAGTTAACAGCACAGTCACAGGGACAAATAACTTCTGTTATAAGGGAGATGCTCAGAAACACCCATTAATGCTATGAGAAATCTTTAGTAAATGGGACTCCTTTGGAGTCAGCAAAGGAGACTAAGATGCAGATTGGAAGGGGTGTGGTGTAGGTTGAATCTCAATAATTGTCAAATGCCTACTTTGTTGCATAGGCCTATAGCTCTGGGGACTCATGGTCTAGAAGGGATACCCTTCCAGCTAGAACTGTAAGGGGAGATGCACTATGCCCTTACAGCCCCTGGCAGGGAAGAAACATCTGTATACTGGAAGGAATGAACAAGTGCCTATGGGGCATACAAACTGACTCCAGTGAGATGATTCCCTCTCTCTGCTTTTGTACTTTTACACGGATTTCACCGGCAACTGGGGATCGCAGTAGGTTTGTGATAACCCCACCTGTACACTGTGAAGAGCTTAGGTTTGAAGCCCAGATCTGCTTCTGGCTGTGAAAGCTCATCTCCCAGTCTCTGAGTTCATAATGTTCAACGGGTATTGATCATTGCACAACACTACATGGTGAAGATTCAGAAAGCGCACGCCCACAGAAGCCTGGGCAGAAGCCAACATGTGGTATGCGCTTTGCCAACACTGGTGTCTTATTTGCATGAAGTCCTAATCTTTGAGAAGGATTTCTCATAGCCAGTTCTGGCTTTCCTCCAATTTCATGTTGACTCAGTCTAAAGCCCCCTTTCTCTTATAAACTCGATGATACATTATGATGAAGCAATTCTTTATCTTTTCATTAAAGTATTTTACCAAGTCCTGCCCAGTTTGTTCTATTTAGATCGTATGTGGGCAGCATGTGTAGCCATGGGCTGAGCCAGTCTGACCATAGCTTTTTATTTTCTTCATTTTTTTCCAATGTACATAAATCTCAGCATGGTAAAGGCCAACAAAAATCCAGGACAAGAGTCTAGATATTCCTTCAGACTCACCAAAATGTCACCAGATTCCTGACATTTTCCAAAATAGACTCCAGTTTTTCCAGCTATGGCCAGGTGCCCATCATTAATTCATCTTCAATTGTTCAAAAGGGCAGGGTCATGAAGCTGACTCATATGTGAGAACCTGGGGACATGGACAGCAACTGATGCTATCTATTATAACTGCTGTAAAATTAATATTTCTCTCTGTGTGTAGTGCATGTTTTTTATGTGCACATGCATATGTATGTGCATGTGTATGGAGATCAATGGTTGACATGGGGTCTTCCTTACTCTTAACCTTAATCTTTTGGGGAAGTGTTTTTCATTGAGCTAGGAGCTCACAGTTTGGCACGTGAGGTCCAGGTCCAGGGCGTCTACCTCTGTCTACTCTTCCAAGCTCTAGGGTTACAGATATGTTACATCACACCCAACTCTTACATGGGTGCTGGAGATCTGAACTCAGGCTCTCATGCTTGCTAATGGAAGTATTTCCTCAGCCTTGCAGTTACTTTCTGTGTAGACTGGAAAGCTGTGATTTGGTCTCTTTTCCCTGCCTCTGAAGAATCATTGCCGTCTACTGCCCACTGTGTCCTGGGAGAGATAGAGACACAGATATGGGTGTTGTTATTGGCGAGTGCTGTGGTTACAAAGCTGTTTAGTTTAGGAAGCTTGTCCTACAAGGTTGTAGCACAAAGCCACAGGCTGATTGAGAGATGATTTTATCAATTTGAACATGAGTGTGACTTCTGCACATCAGCTGTTTCCTACTGCGTTTTCTTGTAAAATATTTATATCTCCTTCATATTTCATGATGCCTAAAAATTGGGGCATCTCTGGCTCAAGTGTTCAAATAAAGGTGTATTTTAAGTACACATGTATAAAATGCTGTCGAATTTAATGAGTGTTTATTATATGCCAATAATGTACAAGCTCATTACTTCCTGAGGCCCCTTTATCGATAGTCCACTTTAGAATATCTGTCAATCCTATATGAGGAAGAGGGCTTTGGGAAGAAGGAGGTAGCTATTTTAAGATTAGCCACATCTAGTATGAACTGAACATATTTAAATGAATTTAAACTCAAGTTTGCAAATTCTAAAACCTGTACTTCCTCCTACTATGTATTGTAGCCCTCAATTTTTATACACTTTAGTCAATTATTTTGCTTATATTTCATATAGTTAATCCTTTAAATAGTGTTTCCTTGATTCCCCTTTTCTGGATTTATTTTCATTTTTTTTTTCAAAGCCACGTCTCATTGTATTTCATGAGCCTATGTCAATTATAGATCTCTTGCAAAAAAACATTAAAATGAGTGCTGTTCTTTGAAAATCAACAAAGGATAAGAATAAATTATTAACTTACAATACAACTTTAGATTTTCTTGATCAGCATGAGGTACAGAGTTAAGGGCAGTTTTGAAAGCCCACGCATAGGTGCTATGCCCGTAATAGAAGCTCATGGGTGGTCCTGACCTATAGAGCAGAACTTGGAAGTGAAGATCGTAGATGAGTTTTAAAAGCATTCTGAAGCACAAAGTGTTTGGAATGCAGAGACCAAGAGAACTTCCTCAGAGGTACTAGAGTCAGAAATTCTGAGAACCTCAGTCTCCACTCTCATTTTGCATTTTGTGTTAGGGGAAATGCTCTCAGGCTATCAGGGTTGAAATCTTTGAATGAGCATGGGTTCAAGAGAGAAGCCACTTAGGTGTGTGGAGTGACTTTGCAAGACTCTCATGCTCATCTGAATTAATCCGGGTGTGTCAGACCCCTAAAAGCTGTTCCTTAGAAGATGACTAATCAGACTCTGAGGAGCTTCACAAATGAAACAAAGAGGTATCCTGCAATAGATGGCATAACCCTGGAACACTGATCTGGGAAGGAGCAGGGGCCAGCTATGGTATGCTAAATAATGAAGAAGACAAGATGATGGTTGGATACAATGAGGATGATCCAAGTAACTCTTGCTAGCATCAGTCTTGCTTCTTTGGTAAGGATTACTAACACTTTAGGGTAAAAAAAGCAAACTCACACCAAAACTGAAACAATCAAGCATAAGCAGAGAGAACATTAACAATGTATCTGAATGTACCTGAATATCTTTCTGGTCAGTAAAAGCACACTTAAGGGAAACTGGATGAATCAATATCTGTCCAATCACACTTAAAAGACACTAACCACTGATATAGACTGAACAGGTTATATTTGATATGTATGCCTATATACATGCAATAACAGTTAATAAAAAGGAAGCCATAAAGTTGAATGAGAGTAGGGGGAAATATAGGGGAAGCTTTGGAGTGAAGTAAGGGAAGGGAGAAATGTTGTAACTAAATTATAATATTGAAAAGAAAGAAAAGAAAAGAAAAGAAAAAAAAAAGAAGAAAGAAAGAAAGTTAACCTGGAGATGTTTCCCAGTGACCTACTTAAAGGCACTGTCCTTGGTCCTGACAGTATAGCTAAAAGATGTAGGCATCACTTTCCTCATCTTAGGGAAGATATTGATGGCATATTCATCCAATGTGCAAATAATACAAAGACAGGAGGGACATTGAATACTAAGATAGAAACAGGATATAAAATGGTATTTATAGACTAGCGATCTGGGCCAAGTCTAACAGAACAAATGTAGCAGGGATAAATGTAAAGTTCTACAAATCCCAAAATTAAACTGCATGAAATAGGATGAGGGAGATGTTTCATAGAATTAGTAGCATGAGGAAAATATTATTAAGAGGCTTGGGAAATAGTAAGCTTAAGGTTCGCTATGAGTCAACTGTGACAAACGAAAAAGCTCATGCAACTTCAATCTATGCTAATAGATGCACATTCTAGAATGAGAATGTATTATGCACTTTCAGTTGAAAATAGTATATTGTAATACTTGGATTTGTAAAATTCTTTAGCTTTTGTGGATGCATAGTGAGGCATGGCACCTTGGAAGGCATACAAAAAGTGAATTATATGGTAAGGGAGAAATTAAGGAAGGGTCAATTATAGCAGCCTCCTAGATATAGGAATCTGTGTCAAATACAAGAGGAATTCCAACTGCTTAACTGAACCAAGATTTAGAGCCAGTAATAACATGTAGCATTCACAGAGAGACACATTTAGGACCCTCATGAAAAACGTCCTTAAAACCTATTCCTGGTCATGAGATGGGTTTTCCTGCCAGACAGTAAACTTTCTTGGCTGAAAGACTAAATGTAGGCTCAAAGACATTTGTATTAATTACTGTTATATCTTTTAGTGGGAACACTCAGTGTTGTGAGCAGATGAATGACGAGGATTCTCACCCTCCTTTAAGAGGTCTGCTAAGGAACTAGTTACAAGATAGTTGCTATTGTGTAATAAAATGTATTTGCTGCCCAGATATAAGTTGAATAAAGCACAAGCCTGTAATACCAGCTATTCAGTATGTTGGGAGATGAAAACCATTACTTTGAGACCTTCTTGGGATACAGAGCAAGTTCATGGACAGCCCAGAAAACTTCATAAAACCCTGTCTCAAAACAGGAAGTAAAGAGAGGATGGGGAAAGGTTAGAGTGTTTACCTAGCATGTGTAAGGCCCTGGGTGTAATCCTCAGTGTATCCCTTCTCACTCCAAAGGGGGCAAATCAACACTTAAGAGCACAGCATTGCTGTTGCCCCAAAGCCCTTTCAAATGGTGGCAGTGATCCAGTGAAAGCCACCTTTCTGGTAATGTATTAGGACATTTGGCTGTGGTTTTTAGCTTTCTCAAATGAAGTGAGAGGCTAGACTCAGCTCCCTTTCATTCATGACATTCTGGGCTGCAACAGGCTATAATAAGCGATGCCCCCTGAAGGAAGTCATGTCTATAGATAGCTGTGTGTCTGCTCACCTAAATAGTGTGACACGAGGAAGGAAATAGCGGTGGCACCTACCCAGAGATATCCTACAATGACTTTAGAAGGGACTAGAATTTTATCACTCTGGTTTTATTCAATTTAGTTGAGCCTTTATCTTCTCACTTGGGGGTCGGGTGCTAATGGGAGGAACATGTGAAAAATCAAGGCTTAACTCTGGAAGGCATTAGGGTTCTTGTTCAGTTACCTCTAAAAGTTCTAGCTGAGTCCACGTTGTTAAAAATATTTTGCTGTTGAGTAAAGAATGTTATCGACTCAAGTGCCACAGTGTGCTGTGGCAGACGGAGGACTATTTGGGTTATTCTTTTCTTCATGGGTCCCTGAGATTGAACTCAGGTCATCAGCCTGTGCCTCTCCTGGCTGAGTCATTTTATACACCTTGTTTGTTTTTAAAGACAGGGTCTCCCTCTGGCTTGGATTCACCAATTAGCTATGTTGCCGAACTACCATTCCAAATATCTATTTTCCCAGGACTGGATTTCAAGTGCAACCTCACACCTCACAAACAAAACAAAACCATGTGTTCTGGTCTCTCACTTAGGTCCTAGTTTCTGAAGAACAAACACGCTCCTTACTGAGCAAGATCCTCAGCCAATAAAAACCAAAACCAAAACCAAAACAATGTTCAGAGTAGATTGGATTGCAAAGCTAAGGAAGGCTGCTGCTGTTGACAAAGTCGGTGTGGAGTGATTACTATGGAGGGAAAAGCTTTTGAAACTTGTAGAGAGCTCACAATTTACTATTGAAAAACTGTGCATTTGACCTCCCTCGTGAGGTCTTGATGAAAAGCCAACAGATTTTAGGTACGTCTCACCTGGAGTGTTGTATGTGCACAGTGATGGAACATCAGCCTCCTCAAATTATCATTTTCAATAGATTACTCTTATTTGAATATTTCATGTTTAAGATTCATCGAGCAACCTGAGTCGTTACAGGGACACTAAAGTTACTGTTTGCATTGTCGGTTGTGGTGGACCGAGAATTAAGAGTTAATGTATTCTCTGTGTGCTGAGTGCTTGAGATAGGCATTTGTCTTGGGTAATACAGCAGCCTTGGAAAGAGTGTACCAGTAAAATTCAATGAGAAGTTTGAAAAATAAAGCATGATAGCAAAAATGTTTTATGAGACTGAGACTGGGGCTTCAAAAATAATTTATAAAACTCTTTCTAGCTATTGACCAGTCAAGTAGCAGGATGTCCACTCCATCCACTGGACTTTTAATTAAATGCTGCACCTGGCGAGGTATCTTTTTTAAAATCTGGCATTGACTTCGGACAACCGTGGGGAATCTATCCAAATAAGATTTGCTCGAGTTTTTTTCCATAGGAAAAAAAGTTTCAGGGTACCTTTTAATTTTTTTCTTAATTAAGAGTGAGGAATCTGTTTGACGGATGGAACCAAGGCCACCTTTGCTGTTTGAGAAAGGTTAAATGATATTTACCAGCAATTTTTCTTGCCAAGAGCTATAAAGGGGAAAGCGATCTGCTCCTGTGTAGAACGATTGGGCCGGGGAATGTCAAGAGGAGAGGTTGTGCACTGAAACTTCCAACAGAAGCTTCCCTTAAGGTTAGTTTCTGAAAGATGCACTGAATGTAAAGTGTGGCAGCAGAGACACCAAAGGAGTTCGGATGTTTACATCGGCGCGCAGACGCCAAGCGCTTGACTCCTAACACTATTACGGATTAGCCTGGATTAGTCTAATATGAATTTCTTGATGGAGTCTCCCCAGTTCCCTTTGAATCTGTTTTTATTTATTTTTTTCAAGGAACCCAGTAACTTGTATTAATTTTTAGGGGACGTTTTAAAGGGTTTTTCAATCCCTGTTCTTATTTTTTATTGTGGCGCTGTCCTGGACGATGGTACTGTGGTGCCCTGTTATGAATGAGACATTTATGACATTGCCTCTGAGGTCACTGGCCACTCTTCAAGGGTGACCCACAGATGTGGAATCTTGTGCTGCCATTGTAGTAGCAACATTTTCAGAAACCACAAATGCACTTTATTTTTTAAAATGAGAGTGTATGTACCCTGGGATGTTAGATTGTACTTACATCCTGATGAAAAGTCTATATGGGCTGGGGAGACGGCTGTCCTGGTAAAGTGCCTCACACACAAGCATGAGCACCTGAGTCCGGATCTCTGGCAATCACAGAAAAAAATCACATGAAAAGCTGGGTGTTGCTCCGCATGCCTGTGATCCCAGCACAGGAGAGTGGAGTCAGGCCTATCTGTTAAGTTTTCTGGCCAGTGAGAGAGTTAAAAGTTTGAGAGACCCTGTTGCTGCAAAACATGAAGTAGAGAGTGTGGGATACAACCCTCTGACCTACACACACACACACACACACACATACACACACACCAGTATTGTACACACATTTGCACACACAATCACAAACAAGACATATTTAGTAGTATTTAGAGTATTTAGTGAGTAACACAGGAGGTAAGAATCAGGGTTTTAGTTGCTGGCAGCTTCTGTTCGCTCAGCTCTGTGATGTACCGGGTACTGGTTTTGTGCTAGGTGCTGAAGAGGTCGTTCATACCCAAGCACTGAGGAGCACAAGCGCTTCTATCTCAGGGTTCATCAGTTTTCCTGTGGGTCCCGTGGGTCTTGTGGGACCTGAGGGTCCTGTGGGTCCTGTGGGTGAGTCCTGTGGGTCCCATGGCTCCTGTGGGTGAGTCCTGTGGGTCCCATGGGAGAATCCTGTGGATCCTATGGGTCTGCTTCTTTGGAATCCCCTCAGATTTAACCAGGTTAAAGGTTAGACTGTCAGGCCCCACCTAAGACTGGATCAGACATTTTCTGCTGTTAGCCAACTCACCAGGCTGATTTTGCAGCCAGGTTTGGGGACTATAGGCTTTCCTGTCTTGTTGCTTGTGTCTTATTGCCTGTGGTGTCATCCTGTAGAGGTTGGACTTTTAGCTGTGCACCAGCAGGTGTCAGCAAATGTTAGAGGCAAAGTTCAAGATCATGTTTGTGAGAGTATCCCTCCATAGGGAATGGGCTCCAAAGTCCATTCGTGCCTAGGGATAAATACTGGTTCCACTGCCAGAGGCCCCATATAGACTACCCAGGCCCCAAACTGACACCCACATTCAGGGGGCCTAGTTTGGTCCTATGCTGGTTCCCCAGCTGTCAGACTGGAGTCTGAATTATTCAGGTCAGCTGTTCCTGTGACTTTCCTTAGCGTGGTCTTGGATCCCTTTGCGCATCACTTCTCCCTCTCTATAACTGGATTCCAAGAGTTCGGCTTAGTGTTTAGCTGTGTATCTCTGCTTCTGTTTCCATCAGCTATTGGGTGAAGGGTCTAGGATGGCATTTAAGGTAATCATCAGTCTCATTATAGAGGAAGAACATTTAAGGTAGTCTCTCCACTATTGCTTAGATTCTTAGTTGGGGTCATCCTTGTGGATCCCTGAACATTTCCCTAGTGCCAGATTTCTCTTTAAATCTGTAATGGCTCCCTCTATCAAGGTATCTCTTTTCTTGCTCTCCTTCTCTATTCTTCCCCAACTCAATCTTCCTAATTCCTCATGTCCTCCTCTCCCCCTCCCATGTGACAGACTTTGATGATCCCCCATGGGATGGTTCTAAAGATTGTTTTTAATTTAAATCAAAAGATAGTGGGAATGTGTGTGTGGAGAGGTGAGGGTGAGGTTCACCTTTACCCTTCTAGTGTAGGAGGTGTTATAAAGGCAGAAGGCAAGAGAGACCTAGGAAGGTTGAGGAACTTCTTCAGGCTTTGTAGCTGGAAGCAAGATTGGGCTCAAGGCCTCTCTGGTTTGGAGGACATGAGAAATCCTCAGGAAGTGATTCCCATCCAGCTTTCTCAGATCTCAGGATAATCAGAGAGAAATTAAAGATGATTACAGAAACTAGTCCCTGCTGGGGCTCTACCAAGCTAGGCTCAGACCTCTGTCCCCTTTGATTGGCATCTTGTTTATTAGCATTGATAAAGATTTAGTCCACATATTAAAAGGTGGTAATTTGAATTGGAGGATCACATCCCACTCCTGCCAGCACATTTACTCATGTTCTCCAATTGCTAATGTAATCCAGATGGAGTTAGGATGGGTTGGAGCAGGATGTGAGAGGAAAAATTAAATTAAATTCTAAAAGGTGCTATTGGAATAACCTGACTAATCTTAGCAGGGATGTGTGGTTAATGCATTCTATCTGAATTTCTTCTGCTTGACTAAAGATAGTGTCTTATGTGCACCTCTGTGAGGTGTGTGTGTGTTACTGTGTAACATGAAGAATGCAATGTGTGTACATTGATGACTTGAAACCTGACTAACTTACCTTTCTCCCTCTTCCTCCCTCCTGCTCTCTCTGCTGACCCATTATTGACCTTTGACTGTATGTATGAGATGTGCCCATATTTGAATTTTCTAGAGAAGAGAGTCTGGGCTCACCATGAAGGGATTGAAACTTCAGGCTAGCAGTTACATTACAGGAGAGCTGAGACTGCCTGTGACTTGGAGACGAATAAACTATTGCAGAACGTAGTAAAGTAGATACAAAAGCCTCGAGGGAGAAAATACCCTGAAATAACCGAGGATTCAGTGTCAGGAGAGAAGACACTCCAGGTGGGGAGAACAATGTGAATAAAACCTAGAAGCTGAGATTTGCTTGGGGCTTCCGAAAATAGCCATGAGGATGTTGGCATCCATGGAGAACACGATGAGTCAGAGAGATGAAGAGTTTTATTTTATGATCTGGATGACATCGCTTTACCTTTTCACCCTTCATCATGTTTGTCAGTCAGAATCACATTGTTCTGTATTCTTTTATCTGTTATCCTCAGTTTTGGACTTTTGCAAACTATCACTTTTGCAAATGTGGTAAATAATTGCACTCAGTGTGCATGAACAGATGAAAGTGGTAAACGGTGTGTCTGGTGTTGGGGTTGGGGAGGACTCAGCCCCTGCTTCTCGTTTGCGGCCTGATATGTCTGACATCAGACAAAGTGGTTTTTTTTTTCTGTAGAATTCCAGGTTATTATGTGGCCCATTGTCAGTGAGGTCAGAAGAGTTGAGGTCACTGTAAGCCAACAGTGCTAGGACATAGTGTTAGAACATAGCAGTCTCCCAAGGAAGGCACCCATGCTAAGAACTAATGGAACTACTTCTGCATTGTTACATAGCAGAGGGATGTATGAGAGACTAACAAATAGGATCATACTGGAGCTTCAGATTTCAGAAGCCAGTAATAGATTAGAGAGAGGAGGATGTCTGCACAGTCCATGTCATTGGCCTGGGCTGTAAATGGAGTTCTTAATTGGTCTAAGTAATAAAAAGCTGCAGTATGATATAGAAGGAGCAAACCACCCCTACCCCTTACTTCCTTAGCCTCTCAGCAGACAAGAGAACAAGTTCCCGTTTCTCCTGTTCCATCCTGTTTCTGCCCAGAAAGCTCACTTCCTGTCTGTCTGTACAGATCTCCAGATCTCTATGGTTAGCTAGTGGCAAGCTCCATTCTCTGATCTTCAGACAGCCTTTATTTGTACAAGCCAGACACCACCATACTGGCCTTGGCTTCTTTTGAAAAGTGGAGTTGGACCGGATGATCTATCTCTGAGCATCCTTTGAGTTTTAAATTGATCAAGAACTCAAATAGTTCATCAGGGGTCAATAGTGGTGAGGGGAAGATCACAGTTACCTAGTACCTTTTTTATGAACAGGGCTTCTTAAGGGAGTGTAAGGTAGATGTTACAGTCTTTGTCAATGAAAATGCTAATGTAGACACGAAAACCTTTCCCCCTTGGGAAGAGGAAATCTAAAACGAGGAATTGCCTCCATCAGATTGGCCTATGGACATAACTGTGACGCATCTTCTTGAGTGTTGATGAACATGGACGAACCCAGTCAGCTGTGGGCAGTGCCGTCTCTGGCTAGGTAGGCTTGGCCTGTGTAATAAAGGGAACTGAGTAAGCCAGGGAAAGCAAGCTAGTCAGCAGCAGTGCCCTGTTTCATTTCTCACCTTGTGTTCCCTTTTTCAAGGATGGGCTGTGGTGTAGAATTAAAAGCCATATAAACCTTTTCTCTCTGATTTGGTTCTGGCCAGCAATAGATAGAAAACTAAAACTTTGAAAGTACCAGTAAGATTTTGAATAGGGGAAGAGAAGGCATGGTATGTGGCAGGCAGGAATGACAAGGGCCAGAGGCGGAGGGGTGTAAGGTGAAGTGAGCATTTGGAGTAGAGCTTGTTGATTCAGTTGGAGTAGTCCTTTTGGATACATTGACCCTTGGATAGGATCAAGACATATCCTCTGTGAGTCCAGCACCGTCCTTCTAGACTGCTTGCAGCATAAGATATGGAATGTTGAACTGTGCTGGCACACAAGGAAACCCACTTGGCTTTTAGACCAGCTGTTTCTAGGGCTTAATACCAAGGACTTGGGCTTCGCAGTTCCACCTGCTTCTAGGACCCCCTGAGACATTCCCTTGGCTTCTCCTGAGGTAGGAGGGTCTGTTTCTGTGTTCAAGATCATCTGTTACCCTTGGACTTCTGACCACTCCAGGATCAAACAGCTGCTGTTGTCCAAGTTAAAGATTTTTGGATTTTATTTTAGCCAATTACATTTCACAGAGGTTTGTGCCTCATCTGTCCAGGTGAGCCTGCCAGAGACCCCCTTGACCCAAATGGAGAGTTCCCGTGTCATGTGGCAGCACAACCCGATTAGGGGTGACCGAGGCAGCGGCCCACTTAATTTTATGCAGTTAACACCTAACCCTTGGTTTTCTTGGCAGAGCAAAGTCATTGGCCTTTGGCTTCTGATGGTCCGGTCAGCAATTATCCAGTTATTAAAACTAAATAATTGCCATTAGCTCTTGTCCTCAGAGCATCTAGAATCTCACTGTGGGCTTCTTTTCAGACCATTTGCCAGTTGTTCAATGTAGAGCTATGGACATTCGGATGTTCGTCCTTTGGACACCAGGCAGGTTGAACAACAGAGACTCTGAAGGGCCACACCATGGGGTGCCTTTGCACTCTAAAGGTGTTACATCCTGTGAGTTTTGGATGCTCACTGCTCTCTGCATTTCCATTTGCTTGGAGGTCTGTGGCTTTATTGTCAGGGGAATAGGTTTTTCCCTTGCTCTTTCTAGGCTGGATATTGCTTGTGATAGTGGTTTGAAATTCACTTTGAGGGGCGTGAACTTTCTCTCTTGGTCTCTTTCTCTTTTCTTGTCTCTCTTTCGAGTTCTCATTTCTGAGCAATTTCTCTTCTTAAACCTGGGCATTCAAAGGAGGCGCCAGTCTCATGCCTAGGTTGTGTGCTCCATTCTCTAGGGGAAGCCTTCCCTTCTCCCTTGATGCTGATGGCGGCTGTCTGAAGTACAAAGGGAAAGTTAAGATTACAGGTTGTCCTTCTCTTTGATTGCATTCTTGGCTGTAGATACGCAGCCCTTTGCAGGAGGAACTTCTATCAGGTTGGGACTCAAAGACAGAATTCTCAGCCCTCGAAATAATTACTTCTTGCAGTAGATTGTTTGAGAGCCTCAATGCCGAGGAGGGCTTTTAGACTACTAAGTCCCAGCAACGGCTAGGATTGGTTGGGGAGAAAGTCTGAAGTCTGTCTTGTAGGGTACGAAAAACCTAGGCAGCACCTGTGTGCATACACATGCTGAAGTCTCATTAGGCTCCTGATGTGTTTGCACTGTTCTGTGCCAGTGGCTATGATTGTATTCTACTTGAACTACTTCCGGAGGGCAATTAGAACTTTGATTTGTTCCTGGGTCCCCACAGATCCACTAGAGGAGGGGTGGCAGCAATGAGGGTCGGTGCATTTATTTAACTCCTCCTTCAGCTATGTCAACCGTGCTGATTCTCTGACTACCAGGGGTGAAGTATGGTGCAGTCTAAAATGAAGGCTCTGTAAGGGGCCACCCTCTGACTTCCTGACCGAACTTTAGACTGTTTCCTCATCTGTATATTGCCCAAATGAGGTCCAGCTCTTGGACTTTCTAACTGGGGTGTCTTGTTTCTCAGATGCTCTGTGTCTTACAGCTTTTGAAATGACAGATGGCCCTTGTGGGGCTGCCTAGCTGGTGATGTGATCTTGCTGGTGGTTTGGGGTCCTGTGGACCCTCTGTGAGGAGCACAGTCTCCAGTCTTTCCTGAAGTGCTTCTCCCAGGCTGTCCTTTAAATCCAGGCTCTCCCCTTGCTCCTTTCTTCCTTGAGTGGCCTGAACCTCTGCTTCCACAGTGGATCCCACACATGTCTTCACCATACAGAAACACATTCTGCTAGGACAATGAATTTCTAATGTGAGATTCTGAATTATGTCTTGAGTGGCACCCCTAAGATCCCCAAAGTCTTAAATTGGGACAGAGACAGCCTTATGAAGGAGACCATCTGAACAACAGTCACGGTGGTGCACCTTGTACCTACAAGCCAAAGAGTGCCAAAGCCGGCAGGTAAGGCACTGCCAACATGCAGGGGCCTTGAGGTCGATTCTCCAGCACCATAGCCCTCAGATAGGCAGCTCTGTATCTGTACCCTGTTGATCCTGGACTTCTCTAAAGCTGAGCGTCCATGCCAAGCCACTTAGGTTATGTGTGGTCCTCTGAGCAAACAAAAGAAAGCTCCAAACAGACAGGATCTGAGGGTACTTTCTAGAGATTGTAGAACACAAAATAACCCCCTGGGGAATAGAGAGAGCAATCTCTCTCTCTCTCTCTCTCTCTCTCTCTCTCTCTCTCTCTCTGCCTCTGTCTGTACCTCTCTCCATGTCTCTGTCTCTGTGTGTATCTCTCTGTTTCTGTGTGTCTCTGTCTCTCTTTCTGTCTTGTCTCTCATTGTCAGCTTGTCTGCCCCTCCCCTCTCTCTCATCCTGCTGGTTTCACAGCGTAGAGACCCCGTGGACTGACAAAAGTAGTTTTGGTTTTAATGTAAAAGGTGTATTTCTTCACAATGGAATTAACTTTACATCTTAGATCTTTGGATATTATAAGCCATATGATTCAACATGAAAAATAAACGTCTGCTCTAAGGTCTTCTGCACAAAACCCTCTTAACAAAGAGATGGGCAGGTGAGATAGCTCCTCAAGTAAAGATTCTTGCTGCCGAGCCTGAGGACTTGGGTCATATCCCTGGAAACCACAAGGTAAGGGGAGAAGTGACTCTAGCAAGTGTCCCCTGATGTCCACACACACACACACACACACACACACACACACACACACACACACACGTGTGCTATGGCGTGTGTTCCCTCTCAGCAGTTAATCATAATCAAAATGTCTCCCACTAAGAGGAAGTAGACAATATGTAAAGCATCCTGGTGAGATGCAGTAACGGGATGCAGTAGTAATATTTTTTCAGTATATTATTAAATACTGTCTTTTATCTGGACCACTTTCTCTTGTCCCAGTGCTAAAGTGGTTAGTTCACCTCAGTCCTAACCTTCCTTTGGACATTTCATTCTATACCTAGGTTTAGGTAGTTATGTTTTGTCTTTCTTTTCTGTTATTCACCATGTCTTAGCATATTTATGCAGATTGTTGGTTCAATAGATGTCCCGTTGCAGCCTAGCTTTCTTCCGGGTGCTCTGGGGACTTGGCTTATAGAGAGAAGTGTCCTCTCCTGCACTTTGGAGCTTATAGAGGTAGGGCAAGTGCATTCTGCCTTGTTAGTGGATTCAGTGATTTCAGAACATGGAAAGTTCTGTAAATAAAACCAAAGTCACCTGGGTGTTGGTGGTGCACGTCTTTAATCCCAGCACTGGGTAGGCAGAGGCAGGTGGATCTCTGTGAGTTTGAGTCCAGTCTGGTGTACAGAGCGAGTTCCAGGACAGCCTCCAAAGCCACACAGAGAAACCCTGTCTTGAAGAGCAACACAAAAACAAAACAAAACAGAAAAGGAAAAGAAAAGGAAACCAAAGTCATACAAGGAGAAATGAAGCTTAGGTCTCTTAGAGTTGAGAAAGAATCTCGGAGGTATATAGCTGCACCCTAGGCCTGAGGGCGATGAGGCAGCAGCCCTGCACAAGGACAGGGAAGAACACAGGATAAGAACACAGGATAAGTTAGTTGGAGAAGCCATAGCCCAGGCCAGGCTGCAGTGGTTGGAGATGGTGCCTAAGTAACAGAGAAAGAGAAGGTGAAGGAATTGGCAGAGGTTGAGTCATACAGGCCTTGTCTACTTGCTAGACTGTGGTATCATCATGGAAAAAATTTATAACTCATATGGATAACATGTACATATGAATTTCATAACACCCATGGATAACATATGTACATATGAATTAGACAGTGCTAGACAAAGACACTCATGTGTCTAAGAATTGCTTCTTAGGCAAACTCTGCTATCCAAGGCATATCAAGAAGTAATAATAAACACTTCAGAAATGGTAAAAACAAGCTTTTTTTTTTTTTTTAAGAGATTACTGTATTTGGCCCTTGGTCAAGGCCTATAAATTTTCTTTGCATACTATTTGTAATTAGGTTGGTTGCAAATTTTTCATATCTTAGGAAAATTAAAGCAAGAAATTTGTGTCGTGAAGTGCATGTAGAGAATTAACATTGCAATGTGACTTTGTGACAAAGTAGAAAACAGCAGAAGAAAAAGTAACAAAACGGCCCAGAATTGAGCAAGCCCATTCATATGAGGCTATTACCTCAGAGACAAACAGTCTCAAATATTACAATAAGCCTGAGACAGCCTGTATGATGTCACGGTAAAGCTACAGGCTGGCTACAGCGATGATCCTACAGTACTGCAAGAAAGCGCAAATCGTGTTTCATTTGCTTTGTCTAAGAACGAGGGGAAGTAGATATTATTCTAGAATCATTTCCATTTGAAATGGTTCAGAATTCAAAAACAAAGCCTGTACTTACGGGTAAGCTTCATGTGTCTGGAAGGCTTTCCTGCCTCCCGGAGTGGAGCCAAATAAATGAGAATGTGACTGTTTAGCCCTTTGCTGCTCAAAAGCCTCAGTACAAGCGGTAGATGATTTCCTGTGACCTCCCAGTCAGAAGCCAGGTAAGAAATGAAGAGCAAATAGTGACATTATTACAGTGGCATTTTAATGGTGTTCAGGGAGCTAAGAAGTCGGCAGAGGCACAGCATGGAATACCCATGGAATTCATGGGTATCTTCCTTCTTTCCTTCCTTCTTTCCTTCCTTCTTTCCTTCCTCCCTCCCTCCCTCCCTCCTCCCTCCCTCCCTCCCTCCCTCCCTCCCTCCCTCCCTCCCTCCCTCCCTCTCTCTCTCTCTCTCTCTCTCTCTTTCTTTCTTTCTTTCTTTCTTTCTTTCTTTCTTTCTTTCTTTCTTTCTTTCTTTCTTCCTGGTGCCTCTTTTCACTCCAGATATCAGAAGGGAAAATGTGTCCAGGCCAAAAGTCAAAAGTTCTGTTTCCGGAAGTGTGTAGGAAGAGAAGTGTGTAGGAAGAGAAGTCTGTCTTTGACATTTTGGGGAGCGATGGGCATTGCTGTTCTATCCGCTCCTGCCCCATCCATGTTTGGTTTTATTTTATTTTAACTTTATTTTTTAGGCCTAGCATCTATTACATTTTTCTCCCAAGGAGATGGTCTTTCTGTATAGACCTTATCCATTGCTTCTGTCTGCCCCTGGCTGCACCCCCTGTGTGCAGTACTCCCTGTCCACTCCACTCTGATGGGTTCCTTTTCCTTCTCCTTTTCCCTGGCACTTGTTGCTTGGCTGTTTGTTCTGCACTTGCCACGGAGGTTTTCTATGCAGCAGAGAGCTGTCAGGGCTTCTGGACCAGTTTCTCTGGGTCGAGTGAGTCAGGAGAGACCCGATTCCTAGTCTTTGTCCATTTCTGAAGTGTAAATATTCGTACTGTGGTCGATTTCTCACTAACAGTATGATGTCATCGAGTGCAGATTTAGGAATCGACATGCACAATCGGTTTTCTCCAGCTGGCGTCTGTTGTCTGCAGCACATCGCTGTGGGTATCAGCATGGCATTCTTGCATAGCTGTCTTACCTCCCCAGCTAAAATCTAAGCCACAGCGAGCTCAATTCCGGCTTCATATTAAAATACCGGGACCAGGGAGTGCATGGTGCCTCCAGAGGTTCTTGACTCCATGGGCTGTGTATTCTTTTTTTATTATATTAAAAAATAGTTTTCATTTTGCACACCAATCCCAGTTCCCCCTCCCTCCCCTTCTGTTACCACCCCCCTAGCCTTCCACACTTCCCACCCCCCATCCACTCTTCAGAGCGGGTAAGGCTCTTTGGGGAGTGAACAAAGTCTGTCATACCAAGTTGAGACAGAACCCTACCCCTCTATCAAGGCTGAGCAAAGTATCCCACCATAGGGAGTGGGCTCCAAAAAGCTAGTTCATGCAGTTAGGATAGATCCTGGTGGCACTGCCAAGCCCCCCCCTAAAAAAAAACAGATCAAGTCCTATAACTGTCATCCACATTCAGTGGGTTTAGTTCTGTCCCTTGTAGGTTCCCCAGCTGTCAGTTCATGAACTCCTTCTAGCTCTGGCCAGCTGTCTCTATGGTTTTCTCCATCATGATCTTGACTATCCCCTCCCATTCATGTAACCCCTCCTCCCTCTCCAACTGAACTCCAGGAGCTCAGCCCAGGGCTTGGCTGTGGTCACTGCATCTGCTTCCATTACTTGAGTAGGACACTTCCTTGGTGAGTGTAATATCCAGGCTGTAGAGGGTGGCGAAGGTAAGAGAAGATACTTTATCCCACTGCTTTCGGAAGTGTGGTTCCGGGACCAAGAATATTAGCATTGCTCTGTGGCTGAGTAGAAATTTAATTTTGATCTAAATCTGGTGGATGAGAAACTCAAAGGAGCAGGTTAGACCAGCAGGTTGTTGTTTAATAAACCCTCCAGGTGATTCTCATGCACACTGAATCTGAGAACAACTATCTTACATCTCCTGATTTCTTATTAGAACTAAAAACAGTTATGGGCACACAGCTGTGCCCAATCAACACTTGTTGATTAAAGTCTCTCTACATTTTCATGAAGCAAGCTATTTTTTCCTCTTTGTGGGAAGATTTAGCACAGAGTACCTTAAAATAGAGATTTCTTTTTGCATATTGAATCATGTGGTTTACAAATATTCAAAGATTTTATGCTCATTCAGCTATGCAGAAACATACCTTTTTAAACAAGTTAGAATGGGATTCATTCATTTATTCGACATATACAGGTTGGTGACAAGAGTGTCATTAGTCTGTCTTCTTTGCTCGTGGCCACTGGGATGCAGGCCGCACAGGGTGTCTTCTCCATCTGTGTCTTTTTGTCTGAGTGCCCTTTCAGCATTTAACTCCCGAAGGCCTTAAATCTTTCATCGTCCTTAGTATCTGTGCAGAATTTGTTGCTCTAACCTTATAGAATAGCTATCAAAAGCTTACAATAAACTCATAATGCTGAGAATGAAACATGTTTAGCAACCACGGAAGCGTAAAAGATACAAATAAGAACCCTGCATACCTTACCACGGAAAAAAAAATGCAGCATCTCCTTAAAGTTTATTTTCATTCCGTGTGTGAGTATTTTACCTGAATGTATGCTCGTACACCACATGCAGTCCTGGTGCGGGCAGGAGGCCTGGGGAGGTTATTTGAACCCCTGGAAATGGTGTTACAGACAGCTGTGCATCACTGTGTGGATACTGGCAATCCAACAGGGGCTCTCTGACAAGCAGCAAATGCTCTTAACCACTGAGCCATCTCCCATTCCCTATTTCTACTTTTTAAAAAAATAGTTTTTGAGAATTTCATATATGGACACTGGATTTCCCCTCCTTTTCTTCCCTTGAACTCTTCCCGTGTTCCCCTTCTTCAATTCATGACTTCTTATACAATCGTTACATATAAATACATAAATACAGCCTCCTGAGTACATTTAGTGTTGCTCATGTGGTCAGGTGTTTAGGGCTGCTTTCCATTGGGTCATCTATTGGGGCTTATTCCTTGGGTGGACTGTCCCTTAACATGTAGTAGGAATGTGTGTGTGTGTGTGTGTGTGTATGTGTGTGTGTGTATATATCTTTATAAAACATAATATGAATACATAATGTACATATGGATCACATGCTAAAAAGAATTCTGATAGAAAGGCTAGAGGTGGGGTTTGAGAGTATATTTCTAGTGAGCTTCCAGGTGATGCCAATGCTTCTGTTTCAATGACCACTTAGTAGCAAGACTATCAAAATCTGGAAGACATGAAGTGTTCTGGAAGGTTAAGCCTGGAAGCTAAGCAGATCTTAGCTTCTCAAAGCAAAATGAGTTGTTTGCATATCCTAGTCCCTTGCAAAAGAGTAAGTGTTCTTTCCGGAATGCCAAACTTAAGATTGATATGAGTGGTTCTGGGAATCCATTCTTCACCTGTTTCTGTGTCCTATGACACGGATCGACCTCCACGTAGATTTCCCACACTTTGAAGGCGCAGCAGTGGTCAGGAGAGTAGACAGCAGGTAGGTGTTATCTAGCAGTCAACTAGTTATTCAGGCTCTCTGGAATCTAAATGTTGAGACTCTGTGCAGGATTTACACCTAGAAGCTGGTCTGTGAATCTCTGTTGAGTTAGTGTCTACTGTTTGAATATTAATCCAGAGTGACCAAGGAAGTGACCTTCACAAGAAGGTGGCAAGGTTTGCTTTCTGAATCGCCAACCCATGAAAAGCTCCCAGAAGCCTTGAGACTTCCCCTCTGCCTCTCACTAGAGCATCAACTTAATGCAGAGGTGAAACCCTACTTCCTCCAAGGCCGGAGCAATGTCTCTTCTTAACGCCCCCTGCAGATGAATTGAACGTGGCAAGATTAAAATTTGTCTGGCACTGTTCTTTTACTGCCTTTACCTCCTGCTGCTTTTCCTTTAAAATAATGATGATAATAATAATAATAATAATAATAATAATAATAATAATAATAATAATAATAATAATAAAAACTAAGCTCAAGTCTAGGGGAGTTTTGCTGCAGTAACAAAAGATGGCCAATAGGTGTCACTGTCCAAATCATTTCATTTCAGGTATACCATATCCTACCTGGGGATCTGGAAGATGTTTAAATGGGTAAAGGGGATTAGCATATGACAGTGGCAACATCTAATCATCTTCTCCTTGATCTATGTTGGGACTGTGAGAGCAGAGTGGTCCCTGTCGGGAAAGCCCCAGGGATCTGCTCTGTGTCTCTGGCTGCTACTGCAGTGTGCTGGTCAGCTCTTCATACCCACTTTACAGATTTACACAGAGCCTCAGTAGTCTGTCTTCTTCTGGAGTGACAGTAGCTCTGGCATCATCAGGGATAGTTTGAGGTTTTAGTTGGAGAATAGGCAGTTTATGAGAAATCAGCGAGTGTATTGTACATACACACACACACACACACACACACACAGATGCTGTCCTGTTTTCCTGCCTGAAAATTACACTTTGTAAAACAAAACACATTTCTTAAAAGTTGCACTTGAGGTGAGACTATAAAATGGGAGAAGGAGAGGGAACTTTCTATAGAGAGGAGAGGGAGAAAAACACACTTTCTTTTGCGACTGTGACTTTTTATCTTCCCCGGCATGTGGTCCTCGTGGGCACGAGGCACAGTCCCTCTAGGCACTCGCAGGGACTCTGGAAGAGGGTGGCAAAGTTTCATGTACAGTCAGCATTTCTTTTCAGTCCCTGTTTGCTCAGCTTCTGCTGATGGACCATTTGCTATTCAGGAGCTTCACAATCAGGGTCGCCCCTTGCTCCTGCCAATGCAATTTCCTATGGCAAAAGCATCTGCTTGCTCTGCTAATTGGAGGTGTTCTTCCCCCTGCCTGATGCCAGGCTGACCTGACACGGAGGCACCGTGAGAGTTCAGAGAGAGCAGACAAGTGTGCAAAGGCCCAGGCACAGTGGGAGGTACAGGGGCCAGGGCAGCATGTGGTGCAGGCTATGCAAACAGAATCTAAATGGCCTTCCAGAGCTGCTCTGCTGCCCTGTGTGCAGAGTATGACATCAGTGTAGTCCCCTTATCTTGCCTTGCTTTTGCATCTCTCCTCTGCCACTGTTCTATTTTCCAGGACTCAGGATCCTCAGGCTCCAAGCAGCAGCAGCACTGTGGGACCAGAAACTTTCAAACTATTTGCAGTCATGAAATCACATTGAAGATAGTGTGGGGCATCCCATGGCTTTTCCAGGGATGGCAGAGTCCCCTGACTGCAGGATTTAAAAAGCTACACAGGGACTAGCAATGACAATTGGCATTTGAAGCACGTGGGCTGCTTATTGTGTTTCTGCAAGCCACTGGCCAGGAGAAAGCCAGCAGGAAGTCAGTGCTCAGGGCAGATTCTGGAACCTCCCATTCCCAGGTGTTTTGTCCACAGGGGTGCTGCCAGCTGTTTCTATTTTTGGCAATAGTTTCAAAACCAAGAATCGGAGGTGCTATTTAGAGCACCTTGGTGGCTCTGTCTTCCCCTAGGAGCAGTGCTTGTGTGGTCCTGCTGTGGGGGAGAGTGTCCAGGTGTGAGCTGCTGCCTGACCAGGTGCTGAGTGTCCACTGGCAAGACTTAGATGGAAGAGTCACAGTGACTAACACGCTAGAGGAAGGGGTCTTCAATACACCCGACAGAGCTGGATGGGGCCCATTGGTGTTTAGGATCTGGGAGGTCTGGGGTTCCAGTCAGAACCGGGGGGGGGGGGTTCATTGCCGCTGGGGAGTGGGGGAGGCGGGGCTGATCACTGTCTTGATCTTAGGTCTTCTGCCTGCAGGAATGACCTTGTTGTGATCTTTCCTTGGGTTTTAGCTTCTCGCCTGTAAAATGAAGGATCTGGTGTGTGTGTGTGTGTGTGTGTGTGTGTGTGTGTGTGTTTTGTTTTTTTTGGGGGGGGTGGTCATATGGAATATTGACAGTATAACCTGTGTAATAGTCAGACCTTATGTCATGAAGTCATGAGGTCTTTCATTAGAATCAAATATCCACGGGAGACAAAAACTCCTGTGAGTGGTTCCTGGATGATTGCACCAGAACCATTAGGTGATTTTTAAAGATCAACTTCCCATACCTCAGCTGAGCTGCAGACTTATTTGTTAGGCGTGGATAGAAAGCTGCAAATTTGCCTGAATCAGTCTGGGTTCATCTGATGTTACAGAGAGATGTGGAGGGACACTTGTCAGGTGGAATCCTGAATGCCATCACCCCTGTTGAAAGGTCATAAGATACAAGAACCAGAGAAAAGGGTTGTTAACATGTTCGGAGAAAGGGACTACTTGACCTTGACTCAATGTGCCCGAGGTCTCATTGTGCACAAGGGGCGGGGCTTCAGTTGAGAGGCCACAGGGGCAGTTTTGGAGACCTCTGTAGGAATGGTGTTCTGGGGCTGGCTCCAGCTTGCAGGAGCATGAGTGTCAGCCCTGTCCAATCGGAGTGTGGTGCAAGCCATGTGATAACTTTGGAATCTTTTAGTGACTGTGTTTGAAAAGAGTAAAGGGAAAGCAACTTGAGATAATTTTTTAATAATTTCTTTTACTTCACAGAATATACCCAAATATTAACTCAAAAGTTATTCATGTAATACTTGGCTTTCTGTTTTTCTATGCCTCCCCACTCTGGTGCTGTATTTTACCCTTAAAGGCCACCTCAGCTGGCTTGCTCAGTCCTGTTCAAATGTTCAGTATCTATGGATGGTGGGTACCATGTTGGAGAGTGGGTAGCTGTGGGGTATTAGTTACTTAACAATTGGTTACTGCCCAAAACCCATCTGGACCAGCACTGTGAGCTTGGAAGCACTGGCAGCCCCACCTTCCACATCCGAGCTTGCTAATTTTCTGGATGCCTCAGATTGGTGCTTAGCACTCTCCCAGGGGATCTACATACGTTAAAACAGAGCAGGGTTGGATTAGATGCTCCAGCACCCCACTGTACCATTTTCCATTCCTCGAGTTCTCTGTGGATGCAGTTAACCATAGGGGCCCTGTGTAAGAAAGTGTCATAAAAAGAATTTGGCTTATGGAATGGATGATTGGTCTCTGACTCTGTAAAGGGACTGTGGGATCCCTGGGCAGAGAATGGACACACCACGCTGTAATGAATGTTGTAATTTGATTCTTGGCCAGGGTTGATCCCTGGTCTTAAATGTGCTAAGGCTTTCGTGGCTACAGGCTGCTGCCCAGACAGAGCCAGGCCCAGCTGAGGATGAGATGCTCAAATGGCTTCCTTCTTTATGCTTCCTGCTCTCTGGAGGTAGAATCCTACGATGCCTCACAGATAGAGGGGTCAGAGGGCAGATGCATGAGCCAAGCTATAAAGAGCCCAGGGACTGATCCAGGGCCCCACAGAGACTCCATCTGAAGCAGTCTTGGTCACTGAGGTGGCAGGAGGGCTGTGTGGGAAGGGAAGTTGCTGACTGATGGAGGCTGTCCCCTGAGTCTGGATGCTACTGAGCAGTTTCCCCTAAGCCATATGTCCTAACTGTTGCCTTCTGTTGTCTTCTCAAAGCCTTCCTAGAGCAGCTCAGATTCCTGCTCTGGGCTAGGAATGTTTGCCTGGGTTGGGGAAGGGACTAACACCAGGACGAAGGACTATATGTTAGGTGATGTTTATGCACTAGGGTGCTGATAGGGTAGTCATCTTGGCACTCCGGTCTGACACCAACTTTCCACGCTTGTTAAACCTCCTCTCTAGAGCAGTGGTTCTCAACCTTCCTAATGCTGCAAACCCTTTAATACAGTTACTCATGCTGTAGTGATCCCCAAACATAAAATAATTATTTTCATTCCTATGCCAGAACTGTAATTTCGTTACTATTATGAATCATAAATGCAAATATCTGTTTTCAGTGGTCTTATACAAGCCCCGTGAAAGGATTGTTCAACCTCAAAGGGATGCAACCCACATATTGAGAACTGTAGCTTGTTGTTTCCACCAGCCCGCCCGCAGCTGGTCTGGCGCACTGGCCCCAAATAACACTCAGAGACTCTGTATTTGATACAATCCTGTTGGCCAGTTACCATTATTGTTTATGGGCTAGCTCTATCTTAATTATTAACCCATTTCTACTTATCTAAGTATTTCCACATGGTCATCTTACCGGAGAGTGGCCCAGCATCTTGCTTCCTCTAGGCTCTACATGCTGACTCCTCCTAACTACTTCCCCTTTCCTCCTTGTCTCCTAGCCATGCCTATCTTGCTTTCTCATTGGTCACAGTGCTTTATTCATTAACCAGTATGAGAAACATATTTACAGAATAACATCTCCCATCAGAGAACCACTGCTCTAGGACCTTATGTCAATTTGTTGCTCTTAATACCTCTGACCCTGGGAGAGTAGTGTGGAGGGGGTGGGTGCCGTATCTGTCACATGGTGCGAATATGCGGACAGCTCTTCTTTGACTTCCCCTCTGTACCTTCCCTCATTCTCAGCAGGTCACACAGGGGCCCTTTGGTGTCCCCTTGTGACACTAGCTATAGGACCCAGATTCTTTCCTGCCTGTCTGGTGTCTCTGTGGTTAAGTTCTGGGAAGGTGCCTGCACAGTTGTATCAGATTGCCTGGAGCTGAAACCTAGCTATTACCATGGTATTCCTCACACTGTTTGCTGGCCCCTTGGGGACATAGGATTTTATCAGTCCTCACCAAGCCTTTTTTTTTTGGTCCCCACATCTGCTTCTCTTCCTGCTGCACACAATGTTACTGTTCCATTCCTGGGGCCTCACCCTCTGTCCTTCACTACACCCTCCATGCCTTTGCCCATGGTGAGCAAACCCTCCTCCCCCTTCTTCAAATCGCCACAGGACATGAGGAGAGCTCAGGTCTATTTTCCCTTCTTCCTGAAAGCTTTTACTGACATCCCTGGCCTGTCAAGTCTTTCTATCAGATTTCTGTGGTACCATGTAATCAGTTGATAAGCCAAAAGCCATCCTTTGACATATATCCTGAGTCACTGAAGACACCGGAGACACAGGTAAGCCAGATGGGCATGACCTCTGCCACACACTCTGGGGAAGAAGTATTTCCAGGAAACCATTACCAGTGCTTACTGAATTAGTTGGGAATGCCAATGTGCTGGAAACAGTACTGGGTTCTGGGGGAGTATCTCCCACAGAGCTCTGCCCTCAGGGAAGGCTGCTTGGAGAAGGTGTTCTCAGCCTGAGCTCTGAAGCATGGGTATACAAACACTGCCCGTGAGGCCTGGCAGAATGAGGAGGCCAGTGAGACTGAGAGGTGACAGGCACCAAATCCCATTAGACTTTATGGACATATGCTGTTTTCTTGGTGAGTTCATCTGCCTTTGTCTCATCAGGCTCTGAGTTCCTTTGAGGCACAGAGAGGCACTTCCCCAGCAGGGCCAGTGTGTTGGTGCTTTTCAGCTCAGAGAGTGGGGTCCTGGAATGCTTTTGAGCAGGTTACCATATACCAGTTGATGGAAATTGGCAAATGATGTAAATTTGGACACTTGCTTCTTCTGTCAGGCAACAGGAGTTTAAATGTTTAGAAGCACAGACTGCAGCCACCAGGGTGCTGGGACACAGAGCAAGAGGCAACAGGCTAGGGAGGAAGGTGGCTGGGAATGGGGAGGCAGCTGCAGCTATGTGTTACCACGCAAATGTTTTAGCTTGTCTGAGCATCGCTTTTCGTAGGTATCAAATGGGATATCTGGACAGATCTGAAAGAATGGATATAGAAAGCGAGTGACAAAAATGTGTTTGAACTAGAAGCTCTAGTTTGCGCTAGCTGGCAGTCCTCAAACTGTGGGTCACCACCCCTTCGTGGGTCAAATGACCCTTTCACAGGGGTTCCATGTCAGATAACCTGCATATCAGGTGTTTATATTATGATTTATAACAGTAGAAAAACTAGGTATGAAGTGGCAATGAAAATAATTTTGTGGTTGGGGGCCACCACAGCATGAGGAACTGTACTAAAGGGTCGCAGCATTAGGAAGGCTGAGAATCGTTGGACTAGACGGTGTAGACTGGTTACTCTATCCCTCAAACAGTTTGTCCTATAAACCTCAAGAACTGGCATTTTCTATCCTGTCCTCCTTTTAATAGGATTTTGATCCTGTAGTTTAACTTTGCCATATAGAATATGTTGTTGTCTCTGTTTCATTGTACAAGCCACCTTCCATATTACTTTCACGTGTCCCCATGCTCCCCCTCCCGTCCCTGTTCTCACAGCTCTTACATGTGTCCCCATCCCCTCCCAGCCCTCCCAGATCAGCCTTTACTTCTTGCTGAACAAACTCCCAGCCCTTCCCCAGGGTGGTGGAAGGCAGCTTCTAGGAGGCTCCCTAGTATTTATGAGTCCAATTTGCTAGCTTTCGTTATTAACCAGCATGCCTTGGAGGTCGTGGGGTCTGGCAGCAGCCTCTCTGTCCTGCACAACCTGGGCTGAGACTGCCAATTCCCCAGGAGAAGGAAAGCCCTTGTTATCCCTTGCAGGGAGGCCATGGTGTGTTGATTATTTAAGGGTAATATTTCTGGCAGTGGAGCAAACGAGGCGGGAAATGGCTTTTGCGGGTGATTAAATGCTGAGAAGATGTGGCAGCTTCCGTCTGTGGCCATGAGTTGCAAGTAGCTGACAAGAAAAAAAAAATAGAGATGTGACCAAGAGGCTTTCTTTGTGCCTTGGTTCTGAGGGCAGGTGGAAATGAGACATAGCGCTTAGAACTGGGGACTGAAATCAGAAAGTTGTAAGGGGGTGGCCAGCATGAACCCTGGGCTGCCACTGATAGAAACTGGTGTGGAACTTTGAATGGGATATTTTCATCCTCTACCTTATTTTACCTTTTGGGATGGGATAAATCATTGGGATTTGACCATGGGAATCTCCAGAATCCTTCTGTGATTTTATGTACTTTCCTGGCAAGCAGAGACATTCCTACCTGGGTTGTTTATGTTCTAATTCCCAAGGACATATTTCTAGTGGACTATACTCCAGGGACTCCAATTATTTCTTGTTAGCCCGGAATCGTTTTAGCAAGGAGTAAATAAGCTATGCGGAGCCTGGTTGTTGCATGTGTGTGTTCTGTCTTAGAGCCCTCGGGGAAGTCAGTTTAATGCAATCAGCACTTTGGAAGTGTCCACTCTGGGGAATGAATGAAGCAGGGTGTCCTGGACGCTACTTGAGGTTTGGAAATGAACCCCTATCCCATGTAAGATTTGCTGATTGTGAGCTGTGACCTTGGGGACATAGAGAGCCAGCTTCCCAAGGTCTCACCTGTAGAATGGGATTCAGAGTCCCTTCCTTACTGTCGAGCAATAGGGAAGATGTGAATCCAGCACCTACCAGTTCTTCAGACATGTAAATGCCCAATGCATGTTAGTACCACACATGTCACACAGACCTTTGCTCATTGAAATGGGAAACTGTCATTTACAAAGCCCACAGAGCTCAAACTCAAGTGCCACACAATTGAGTTTCATAACAACAATCTCAAAACAAATTTCAAACACACTACTGATTTTATTTTGGGACACATATGACTTGCAGGTCATGGTTTAGACATACCCGTTGGTGGTTTTCTTATTGCAGGGGTCATGTCTGGGGTTAATTGTTGTAAGTACAAAAAATGTGGGGTTGTCTAGAGACTACTGCTTGCAGGGCCCCTGCTGATGAGGCCCACAGAACCCCTGTCTGTTGGGGGAGTCATTCAGTTCTGCAGAAGGCAGGAGACTGATACTGGGGAGTGTGGAAGCTGGGCTCAGGTCTCAGTTCTTTTAACTAGAAAGCCAACAGCCAGTGGCGTTCTGGAAGCCATCAGGAGGAGAAAATGCAACCCCCTGGGGCTGCTTCTGTTAGGACCTACAAAACACAGTGGCTGCGTGGCTTTGGAGTGGCATTTAGACCGCCCCCTGTTGGCAGCACCATCCTTGAGATCTTCCCTCAGAGTGTTACTGGTGCTAGATTAGCACCGTGGAACTGCGAGTCGGTATGTAGAGCAAACGCGCCCTGAAGCAAGGGGTTGACTTGCTGAGGCACAGGGAGCTCACTCCGACAGTGGACACACAGGTACACACGGAAGTTATCCACGGAAAGGAAAGGATAGACTCTTTTCCTCTACCCTCCTTTGTTTCTTTGCTGTCCTCAAACTAATGTATGCACAAGGCACAGTCTTGATGTGAGTGGAAACAGGTTCCAGTAGGAATGAGGAGTGATATGTGTAGGTAAGTGTTCTCAGGGGAGGATTGGAGTTGCGTAGTTCATTGGGACTGAGTATGGGGGCTGGGTAGAGGAGGCGGGGGGGGGGGGTAAGAGTGTTGCATGGGTTGCATGGGTTGCATGGGATGGCTAGAGGGTAAGTAAAGAGGGGTGAGTGTGTGGACTGATGGTGTCCTGGCAGGCTTTCCGTAGGAAAAGCCCCGTATGGCTCCTGAAGGCCTGTCCCAGGCAGTAGTGATATTCTCTAGCCCTCTCAAGAGTCCAGGAATCTTGTGTGGACTTTGTATTGTGAGTTCTTTCTGTTAGGCTAGCTCCAGTGTTGCCCGGCATTGCAAGGATAGTCTGGCTTGGTAGAAGTCCTTATCTCAAAGTCAATTTCATTTGCCTTTTGAATATGAGACAAGGTTATCTATGCTTAATGTTAATAATATTTGGGTATTTTTGTTGTTGGGTTTTGTCTTAGTCAAGGTCCTGTTGCTGTGAAGAGACACCATGACCACAGCAACTCTTATAAGGGAAAACATTTAATTGGAGCTGGCTTACAGATTCAGAGGTTTAGTTCATTATCGCCATGACAGGAAGCATTGTGGCATTCAGGCAGACATGGTGCTGGAAAAGGAGCCGAGAATTCTACATCTACATTGTTAGGCAGCAGGAACAGAGAAACATTGGGCCCAGCTTGAGCTTCTGAAACCTCAAAGCCCACCACCAGTGACACACTTCATCCAACAAGACCACGCCTGTTCAACATGGCCATACCTCCTAATCCCTGTCAAGTAGTGATACTCCCTATTGACCAGACATTCAAAAACATGAGCCTGTGGGGTCCATTCCTATTCAAGCCACCACAGGTTTCTTTGCACAGCTCCCCCCTCCCAGCCAGGTCACACTTTGTTTGTGAAATACAGTTCATTTAAAATGGAATCAAGCATCTGTCCTGTGTAGGACATCTTTGCAAATATGGTTTGCAATGAAGGTTGTCTTTGTGCCTTTTTGGAAGGACAATCCTGAGTCCAGATGTTTTCTGAGAGCCACCCGTGACCTTCCTTGGGCATCTACGGCCACACTGAAGCAGGAATGCCCCAAGAACCTGGACCAGGAGAAAACTGTAGCAGTGATGTTTGAGGACTCAGACCCACCTTTCTGTGCCACCCTCCCCTTACTAAAAATACAAACACCCGACTGACTCTGTCCTCATCAGGGAGAAGGTGTCTGAAACCTCAGGAATCACTGCAGAGTCCTTAAATGACACCAGGAAGGGGTAAGAGAGAGGAGAAGGGAGCGGACTGGAGGGGGGAGAGGAGGCAGGGTCTTAGTGTGAGGAAGAGGAACTGGGCTGAAGGGCATCCTTGGGCTTTCCAAGTGCACACGCAGGTCAGTGGGTAAGGCACTTGCCACGTGAGCTCAGGAATTGGGATCGGGCTGCTTGAACCTATGTCAACACACTGAAGCTATGACAAATTTATTTGAAGCCCAGAAAGTGGGAACTAGACATCCCCAGAGTGAGTTGGCCAGTTAGACTCGCCAACGTGTGAGTTCTGGGATCGAGGGAGAGAACCCCTAAGGTAGAGAAGAGCTAGGAAGATATCTGTGTTGGTTTCTGGCCTCCACACGTGTGCACATGAAGACATGCATATCTGCGTATACATGTATACCCACACACATGTAAACATAAATACAAACATGCACCCCTTCCCCCTCACACACATGAAAAAACAAAACAAAACCAAAACCATAAACCACACAAGTATACCCTGGACCAGTCTGTGTCGAGTGAGCTCTTTCAAGGCTGGCTGGCAAATCTGCTGGGCTTCTGGCCTCCGAAGGTGATCCTGTCAGGAAACCTGTTTCAGTGAACAGTGGTGCCTGGACAGTTGTTATTTACCTGCTCAAATAAACCTGGATTTTAATCTCAGCTCTGCCATCTGTCATCTGTGTGACCTTGGGCGAGTCATCTAGTCTGTATTGTCTTGTCCAGGAAAGTGGGACAGTCCCATCCACCTCGAGCTTTGCAGTGAGCATGTGACGAGATTGCATATGTCACATGGCTCCTAGTCTGCAGTAAGTGTTCGTGTCAGATGTGCTTCTGTGTTTGTTATATCTGTCCCAACCGACCAGCCCCTTAGATGCCAGGCACTGTGGTAAATGCCTTTGCAATTCTTTCTTTAGGTTCACAGCAACCTCTCTCTTAAAGTTCGGACTCTTGCGCATCCTGTGTTGTGGGCAGAATGAAATAACTGTCCTGAGATGTCAGTGTCCCAGTGCCTGGAGTCTGTGAATGCCCCTTATTGGTGGCCAAGGGGACTTTGCAGATATGATGAAGAGCACTGAGATATCAGTTATTCTGGGTTGTGTGGGTGGGTGTGGTGTAACCACGGTGGTCATGGAAAGAGGAGGATGGGAGATCAGAAATAGAAAGCCGTGCCCAGAGAAACTCAGCAAAGGGGTTACTAGCCAGAGGCTCCTTCCAGCCCCCAGCAGGGAGGGCAGGGGAAGCACGGTGTCCCTGCTGGCGCTCCATACCCTGCCTGCTCCCACCTCAGCTTTCTTCATGAGACCCTCCCAATGTGTTATCCAGAGTTGCAAGGAAAGAAACCGGGGTTGTTTTTGAGCTCCAAGTTGCAGGGATTTGTCATAGGAGTTGTAGAAAGCCTGTGTGCTTGCTGTTATTGTCATGTGACCAGTGTCTGATCCTCTGTTGACAGATCCTCAATGCCAGGCACGGAATGAAACAGTGAAGACCAGGTCTTACAGCTGCTATCCGAGCTCTTTAGTGGAAACACCCCCCCCACACACACACACTCACACACACCACACACACACACACACACACCACTCACACACACTCACACACTCACACACACACTCACACACACACCACTCACACACACTCACACACACACACCATACACACACACTCACAAACACACTCACACATACACCCACACTCACACACACACATACACACACACTCACACACACACTCACACACACTCACACCACTCACACACACACACTCACACACACACACCATACACACACACTCACAAACACACTCACACATACACACTTACACACACACACTCACACACACACCATACACACACATACACACACACGCCACACACACACTCACACACACACCATACACACACACTCACACATACACACTCACACACACACACTCACACACACACCACACACACACCACACACACATACACACACACACATACACACACACTCACATACACTCACACACCACACACACACACACACACACACACATACACACACACTCACACACACCACACACACACACCACACAACACACTCTACACACACACCACACTCACACACACACTCACACACACACATACACACACATACACACACTCACACACTCACACACTCACACACACACACACACACACACACACACACCTGGGAACTGCTGATAAACAAGTTGGAAATGAAACTAGATCAGACGTTGAGGCAGGGGGGTGGCAAGTGCAGGTCCATCCAAGGCCACATAGTGAGTTCAAGGCCTGCTTGGGCAACTCTCTGAGCCCTTGTGCTAAAATTAAACAAACACATTGCTCAAAAGATGTAGCTAAGTGCTAGAGTGCTGCTTGCTTAGCATGCATAAGGCCTGGGATTTGGGCTCTGATAATCACAAAATTAAAAAAAAAAAAGCTTTCTCCACCTGGTACTATTTATGCAGAAGAGCTCCGAGGAGGAAGTGGGAAGCCTGCCAGTCCCTGAAGCCTCAGTGGCTGTCCGTAAAGACATCTTGTTATCCTGCAAACAAAGGTTTCTTTCTCAGTCAGTGATCCACTGGCCCCTTGGGTGCTGACCCTTCTGTCTGCTCTCCTGCCCTCTCCTTTCCCCACATGGGAAACTCCTGCCACTGCTGACACATTGCAGGAGCAGCTATTGCCTCCCCGTGACACTGGTGACAGAGGATGCCAGGCACGGGCCCTCTTCATTCCCAGTCTCTGCCAGCCACACCCCACAGTGCCCCAGCTCTGTCCTTCTGGGACAGCACCAAAAGTGCTGAGTAGTGGGCTCATTGGATGTCTGAATTACTTAAGGAGACGTGTGTGTCGTGAACGTGTCACGGAGGCTTGACGGCCATCTTCATTTACATACTTCACTATTTTGCTTGTGGGAAAGTAGAGGATGGGGCAGGGACAGGAGGAGGAAGGGGGGTGAGGGTGGGACAAAGAGTAGAACTGGCTGCATTGCGGAGGCTTGGAAAGAGTTACCCAGAAAAAGGAGAAAGGAGACAAATTAAGAAAATAACCCGGGGTAATTTGATAGCAGAATATTTTTGGCTCCAAGACACTGTGAATTGGGAAGGCAGGAGAAGTAGCATGTCACACATTCCGAGGCGTCTGTGAGCACACATCCCAATATGATCACTATAATTATAATAATAATAATAAATGTTCTCTCATGGTGTGACTTGTGGAGGTCACCCTGAGATGAGAAAGTGAAGAGGAAGGGAGGTGGAAAGGAAGCTATTAATAAACCTCACACACAGCCTTGCAACTTCTCTTCCTTTCCCAACACTGAGCCATTCATTCCAGCCCCATGGCCCTGGCTTTGATGACCTCGGAGCCATCTGGTTTGGTATCAGTAACCCCGGGGTGGCTGCTCTGATTTTCGAATGGCTTGTTTGTTAGAAGGAAGGCCAGTTCTGATTCCTGTCCTTGTTTGGATCCAGTGGGACCTCTGATCCCAAAATACAGTTTCCTTTTTGTGTGTTTCCAAGGTTGGCAACAAGATCTCTGGGAGGGATGAAAAACATGACTGTTTCTGCTGAGATATGCTGACCCAGGGCCCTGAAACAAATTGTGTTTGGATGGGATCAGACTAGAGCTGTGTATCACTGGAGAGTTACCTGTCCCTGGTCAATCATCATACAGTAGTTTAGTACCTGATAGATGTTCTCTGTCTCATGGGGGGTGGGAGGGACACACCTGTCATCTAAGATGTTTCTTCAGGAGTCTGCTTGTCTCAGGGAAAGGCGAATAACACGCCAACATTACTGACAGAATGTTAATCTAAGCGCCCCTGCTAGGAACAATGCCCTCTAATAGGAAAGAGTCATATGTATGTATTATAGCGCTGATTGGCTACTAAAGGCACTAGGTGAGAATCACTGCTCTATTGGAGATGTGTATTGCACAGAGAGCGATGTCACCGGAGATGACAGATGATGGGGGAGATGACAGATGATGGAAGACCTTGCAGGGAGGCACGGGGGTGGTGTTGGTATCTAACATCTGCAGCATAGCCTGTAGCTCAGATCTTACCTTTGCATGTAACCTGGTCTTCACAACGGCCCACTGTGACTCATCTAAAGCCCAGAGAAGCTAAGTAGCTTGCACGTGTCACACAGCTTCTCTTTGAACCCTGTTTGAGTTTATCAGGGCCAGGACATGTCCTAGTCACCCAAGGCTGCATCTGCACACAATGCCCCATATTTGTGTGTGTCTCCATGCTGTCTCCTTTGATTGGGTCAGGGGTGGAGTATAGAAGGGAGGTAGGTCAGGTTTCGACGGGCACTTCAGATACAGTGGCTTGGTGGAGGACATGGACCCCAGTTATCGACCAGCTGATGTCGTAGGCGGGTACTCTGGTTCTCCCCAAGAGAACACACAACTGTGATGCATACTAAGAAGCAAAGAATGAAGCCACAGGACAAACAAAACTTGAGCAGAAAGTTGCAAGTGAAAAATGAAAGTTTAGTTGTGTGGCCTTTCCTTATTGAGGGGTGAACACAGATTACGATGTCACTCCAGTGTCCGCATTTCTTATCCATGTTCCTTGGCTACACTGGGCCTGGCAGCGGTCCCACTCTTTGGTGCTGCAGAAGATCTTCCTATTTATCTGCTCCGGGCACCCCTGGGTCTTCCACTTTGTATGGCCATCATTTAGCCTTGGAACTCCCTGAAGGTAGGGGGCAGATTTGGGTTCTGGGACACACTGTTGGCATTGGGTCTATATGAAAATGTTATATGTGCTAGTGTGTATGTGTGTCCACACGCATGCTTAGCTGGACTTTCCCAGCACACTCAACAACATAGCCATCAAGCTCGAATCTTACATGGGTCAATTACCATATCAGTTGCTAGTCAACCTTTTGACACTGACAGATACTGCCCTGCTCCTGTGTGGTGATTCCTGGGACTCGGGCTGTTGACTTGGCTTAGGAATGTGCTTTGTCTTCCTCAAGATTCCTTATGCTTTCTGAGCATGTCTTTCATTTTTATCTGGGCTGCCTCCCCTTAGGGGAAGGTGGACATTTAGGAAGTAGGTGATATGGATGGGACTCAACCTTTAGGGATTTGACATTTCCCTAGAGCTGTCTTCTCTGGCCATCCTGCTACTGAACACCCAGAGCATATAATTGTTTTGGTTTTAAACAAGAGGAGACAACACAGGTGTCTAGTTCATTGTTTTTATCAGTGCAATAACTACACCTTCCCATGGCCACTAACCTGGCATTAGATCCTCACAGAATGAGATTACTCCATTCCAAGCCACTCCAATCTCATGCGGGGTTATGATGTACCTTTACAAAAAGATATGGTTTATATTTAATTGTATGTTTGTGTGTGTGTGTGTGTGTGTGTGTGTGTGTGTGTGAGTTCGTGTGCCAGAGGAGGCCAGAGCTATATGATTCCCTACAGCTAGACTTAGAGCCATTTGTGAGCCACCCAACATCAGCGCTGGCAATCAAACCTGGGTCCCCTGCAAGAGAAACATGTACTTTTAACCACTGAGCCTTCTCTTGGTCCCCGAACACTCCTTCAACACTTAGCGAGAAGGTGCTAAGAGCTAGGGTGTAAGATTATGGTCCCTCTGTAGCAAATGTTTCTGAAAAGTCACATAATATCTCAGGAACTCAAACTCAGTGTCTGTCCCTGGAAAATTGGAGGATGATCTCCAAGTGGTACTTTGAGAAGCTTGGTGTTTTTAGAGTGTTTCTTAGGTATTGTAAGGCAGGTTGTGGTTGAGGTCTCAGTCTGGGTAGGCATGTAGTTATAATAAGTAAAAGTAGTTAGGAATGTACTTTTACAGGTGGGACTTTGAGTATGGTGAGTTCTGAGGGCAAAGACACTCTAACAAAGTAGGATTGGGACATCTATAATTTCTTCCAGCTCCAATTTTTATGACTTTTGCAATCTGTGGAAACAATGATAGTTGACTTAGGTTGATGTCACATTTTTAATCCACTTTGTGGTGAGTGACTGACTCTACCTGCTCGTAGAGGAATCAGAACAACCTTTCCAATGCTCTCCATATCCCTGAAGCTTTTGTAGGGCGTGGCCATGATGCCAACAGCCGGAGCTCTCCTGGTGGAGGATGCTGTAAGAGAGGCCTTCCAACAGCTTCTGGTATCCCCTCACCTTCCCTCCCATGGTCCTATGTGTCTCTCCATTTCCTATTCTCATTAGCTCACCAGGCATGACCAGAGAAATGATCTCATAGCCTCCCCCCCCCCCGGTGAAGAGTTAGCTGTTGGTGAGATTTAGAGTTTTAATATCTTCTGAAATATTTGTGATGTTTAAGGCTGAAAAGTCTATGATCTGTTCTTAGGATAAACAGATCTCTGGTAGTGAAGTTCAAGGTTCTGTGTCAATGCATTGCAGGTGTTGTGTAGGTAGGGGCAGCACCCCTTTGGGCTGTGGCTGGTCCTCAGGGTATGCTTACTTTGGCAATGCTGCTACTGTTTGCTTTACAAGGCTGTTTCAAAAGTAAAGTCCTTGCAGTGCTAATCCTAAATGTTCAAGTGCTCTGCAGTAAAGGGATTGTATGGCTAGAGCCTTTGGGAAAATGCTGGCTATGAAGCTAACCACATCGAGGCTCCCAGTGTACCCTGATCCATGCCATGATTTGACACACCCATCATGGGTGAGACCTGTTTACCTTTGTCTACTCCAGGGTCTCCCATTAGGTCAGTCTCCTGCTTTCTTCCAGCCAACAAACTGTTCACATCCCAAAGAACTGGTGTCCTTTAGAATTCACTGGAAGATTACAGCCAGTGGTTCTCAGCGAGGGTTGCTTTTGTTCTTAAAGGGTGTTTGGCAAAGTCTTAGGCATTTTTGGTTGCTGTGGAAGCTGCTCCTGCCACCAGTGACAGGGTTTGCTAAATATAACCATGGCCCTATAAACTGAAATACTCTAGACAGGGTTTTTGTGACAAAATCGTTTCTGGTCTTTGTTGAAGGACTTGCAACTACAGGATATATCCTCAGTGCTGTTGTAACAAATCATTGGCTTTCCTTCAAGCTCAGAGGCTGAGTAGTTTTCAGGTTCCCACCACGTGGAAGGGATGCAAGGTTCCATCCCTGTGAGCATCTAGGACTAGGGCTGGTGTTTTCACTCCCTTATTGGAACCAAGATATTTAGCACCATTCCAAGCCAGGCCAGCTTCCCCAGCCAGCAGATTGAGCTTCGGTTATTTCTTTGATCTTGTCCCAAGCTTCTTTCCTTTTTCTTGGACCAACAAGGCTTGACTGCTCCTTTTGGAACTGATGTTGACTGGGTGGAATCTAAATGTACTTGCTTTGGAGTGTAGGCATCTTCTGTCTTCCCTTCTTCCCAGGATGCAGATTCCTCATCTGCATGATTTATCTGCATTATAAAGCTGAGCAGTGATGCTTATTAGTCAGCAGAACCCACACTTTCAGCTCCTCCTCCCTGCTCCCTCCACTTTAGGGTGGACAACAGGGCCTGCAAAATGCTTACACTGTCCAGTTCTCTAAGTTAGTGATTATGAACGTCCCTGGGGCCATAGTTCTCACGGAGATTCTGCAGTTGAAGCCAATGCGACTTAAAAAGTGCATGCTGATGGAGTGTGTGCATACAGAGCTGGGGATCCTACTCAGTGTGGACATGCAGCCTGTGTGAACTTGGGCTTTAGCTTGGCTGATTTAAAGAGACCCTCTTTGCTGGGGTGTGTTTGCTTTGGTGGTGTGTTAGCGAGTACTCACATTGGAATGTGTGAGGGAAGGCGCCATTTCTGCCGCTAATTTAAAATCACTGTTGTTCTTCAGGGAATCACAATTAGTAATGAATTAGTACCTCTTGTGTTTTAGCTCATTTATTCATTCATTCAGCATATGTTTATACAGTTTCTGTCTATCACGTTCTATTCTAATGAACAGGAAGGCAAAAATGGGATAAAAATCTTCCTTTATCACACTGATATGGGAGTTGAGACAGTAACTAAATAAATGAGAGGAAGAAGGGGAGTTGAATTGTAGAGAGGTCGGAGGCATGCTTCAGGCTCAGGAGTAGATCAGGAACGGCAAAGGTGAGCATTTATAGCCTGGGCTGTCTTCCAGTGACACTGGCTCTCTAGCCCCTGTGAATATAGAACAGTAGAGGGATCGGGTAGGCTCTGCCTTGGTGTCTAGCGCTTGATCCTGCCCTTAGGATTGGATTGAGGAACATTTTAAAGTTGTTTTAAGTAGCATCACTGCCTGGCTCCTCCACAAAGCTTGGCAGAATGCCCATCTGCCCATCCTGAGAGCATTGGCTGGTCCTGCTGGACTCATCACTAGGTCTCAAATGCTTATTAACCCACAGGCTATCTGAGTGGCTCAGACCCTAATGGTCCCTGCCAGTGGTAACCGTGAGAACCCTTTGTTTATTCCAGGCCAGTAATAGGAGGACATAGCTTCCCCCACTGGATTTCAGCACAAGGTTGACAACATTACTTCAGTCCTTATTACTGAAGGATGTGGGTGCGTGGCAGGAGAGGACAACCATGGTTCATTGCCAACTGGTACCCTTACACCCATCTCTCTTACCTACCTGATGGGGTTCACTAAATCGAGGTCTTGGTTGAGGGTAGAAGTAGGATAGAAGTAGTTTTCCTTTTTGAATGATGGACTTGACTGCATTGGGTGGTACTAACTCACACTTAACTATCTTGGGTCTTCGGTTTGCTGTGACTCTATAATGAGTCCTGGTGATCAAATAAAATGCTTTGCTTCCTTCTTTCTGATCAGGAGAAAAAAAACCTTGGGAGCCTGGAATGAGGACTAGCTGGTGTGTGAGTTTGCACTGATGAGAACTTTGAACTTGGCTGTGAGTTCAGCCTCAGGCATCCGATGGTCTTACTTGATGGGGACAGCAGGTGGTAATTCTTTTTCTAGCAAGGATTTATGTCTGCACAAGGCTGTGATAGTGGACCCTGAAGAGGGATGATGAAGTCCACAGTAGCAGGATTCAACAGAAGGATTCACTTTTCCACAATGGGCATATGTTCGTTTCCCTTTTAAAAATGCCCACCACCACCCCTGCTCAGAATTACCTGAGCACAGCGAAAGAGATGGCGTGAGGATGGCAGTCATTAGCAGCCATGATCTGGCAGTGCTCTGCCTATGAAAAGGGGGCATACAATCAGAAATTTATATGGTTCCATTTTCTGGTTTTAGTGTAGCTTGTCTGCATCTGAAACTGAGCAGCCTGTAGCTGCAGCCAGGCCATCTCCTCCCAGCTCTGTGTCAGGAGAGATTTATTATTCTTACAGACTTTGCTCATGGAGGTCCCTCCAGATGGGCCTGGCTAGAGATACCTTTATTTTATCTCATTTTGTTGAGCCTCATGGTTCAGCATGGACATTTGTTCTTCCTCCCAGGGTAAGTTCTTGAATCCAGGTGAGGACGGTGGAGAAATTGATTCAGGAAGTGACTGAGTTGAAAGAGACCTGAAAGAGACGCCATAGGTCATTTATTATTGTATTACAAGAACAGGAGGCTGTGATAGCTGTAATTGGAGAAACCAGTTACACCTTACCAAGAAAATGGAGTAGTATGCAGCTTTTAAGAGGAAAAACGAAAATCGAATTCTAATGATACAGTACTATTGCCATGGTCTGATGTAAATAAGAAAAAAAAAATAAAACACAGTATGGTTTGTAGTGTGCTTTACATTTATTTTAAAAGTATGGCTGATGTATAATATGTGTCTTGTATGTGCAGGAGCATACAAGAAATGTGTTGCATTTGTTTCTAAGTAAAGCCTTGACTGATAGGCAAGATGGCTATTTTGTGTCAATTTGTTTTTTTGTGTGTGTGTTCCTAGATATCTTCCTTCCTTCCTTCCTTCCTTCCTTCCTTCCTTCCTTCCTTCCTTCCTTCCTTCCTTCCTTCCTTTCTCTCTTTCTGTCTTTTTCTTTCTTGTCTTACTCTTCAAAACCATCAGCTAAGGTTAAAAAATGAATTTTAAATGGAACAGAACCTGGCAAGGATTGATTGCCTTTGGACAAAGGAGACCATTGTGGTTTGCATGTGAAGTGAAGCTCTCCAGAAACAAAACTCAAGGCTGGCAGCTCCCCCTCCCACCCTTGGGATTCATCACTGCTAATGGTAAACAAGGACCAGAACACGTGAGGGGCAGTGCACCTTAGCCTTCATTTATGGGATCAATCAGTGACATCCCGAACTACATAGATTGCACTTACAACACACTGACTTGTTACCTGCTCCTATTAGAAGCATGGACCTCTCTTCTTTGACATCCTTGTCTCCCACCACCAGCATACTGGGGCTTTTCAGCCAGCATCTTTTTTGTTCCCCTCCACCTGCTAGTACAGATGGTCCATTTCTTGGGACTCTCAAAGTTTCTTTCCTAGACTTTGGGGTCTCAAAGAGTTGATGCTGGAGCACACCAATGTCCCGTTTGTATGTCAACAACAGGAAGCAGTGAGGCTCAAGTTCAACTTGATGGATATGGACCTGTGGCTCATGATTTGTTCCTGGTCCAGATTTTCTCACTGCCTTCCTTAGGATCCCCACCTGCACTCTCTTTGCCTCATCACCCGGCCTTCCTCCTGGGTGCTGGGAGACCATGGAGAGAGCAGGCCAGACAAGCAGAGGGCCAGCCAGCTCTTTGCATGTCTTCTTATTCTGTAGAAGGCGTTAAACGTTAAACAGCATCTTCTCTTCCTTCCTGGACTTCAGGGCAAGCTAGAGTCTCATCTCCTTTCCCAGGGCAGATACTAAGGTGGTCTGCTCTCTGCTTTTCCTTACAAACAGGTCAGGAAAGGCAGGCTGCCACTGAATTGTATCAGCAGGGAGTGCTCTTCATGGGTGGGTGGGTCTCTCTCTCTCTCTCTCTCTCTCTCTCTCTCTCTCTCTCTCTCTCTCTCTCTCTCTCCTCCAACCTCCTTCTCTTTCTCCTCTCACCATAGGAAATGACAAAACTGAAACTTGGCTGAGAAAAACAGACAAACAAAAGAAACAATTGAATGGAGACATTCCCCTTAATCCAGCCCCTAGCTCCTAACCCCAGTAAGAGTGTCAGATCCATTTGGAGGAAGATGCTTTTCCTTTGAAAGTGAAAGTGCACCCTGCCTGTCCACTTCAGCTTTTTGTTCCTCTCCACATAAAGGTTATTTGGCTATGTGATTCTTGAGACACTTTGGCCTGCCTGGCTTTCTTTTGATAACTGGCTGTTGGCTGCCCCAGGGTTCAACTCTGGAAGATAATTCAGGAACTTCTTCGTCTTGTCTCTTCTGGGGTGTCAGAGGGGAGCTATACCAGTGCCTCTATAATTGTCCTTAGCAGCTCACCATGCAGGGGTTTCTTCTCAAGAGTGGGAGACCAACAGCTGCTTATGTTTCCACATAATACTGCTTTCTGTCCTATTCCAAACCCCAGGGATACAGGCTGTAGCTTCCAAGCCACCATGGTACTAAATAACTCAGTGCAGCAGGCAGTGGTCCTATAAATTACTGACAGCAGTACTGAGAAGATAGTGCCAGGCACATAAATACATGCATTTAGCCAGCCTCCCATTAGCTTGAGGCAGACACAAAGAAAGGAAAAACATCAACAAACCATTTCTTAGCTGGAGTTCTCAAGTTTTCAGTGATGGGGATGTGAAAAAGGATGTGAAGGGGGAGTGACAAACTCCATTGGAAAGACGGTGACAGAAAAGGAAAAATAAAAAAGGAAGACATACAAGTGACAGAAGAGGGAAAGAGTCTGAAAATTTGTGAGTTGTTATTCCTGTGGGAGCATGGTCATTGGAGGACCCTGTCTGAGCTTTTCCCTTGAGCGCCTCGGATGTCTCCATCCTCTGGAGGTTTTCTCAGAGGTGCCCAGGCAAAAATCAAGGTTACGGTAAGATGGGTAAGATGTCTTCCGCCGCATGGCTTCTCTCTCTCAGTGCTTTGTACCCTCATGATTACTCGAGTTCACCCTCACTTCCCCTCTTCATACTTACCAGCTTCTCAAAGGCAGGGGTCATGCCTCGTGACATGACTGACAGCTCTGTTTAGTTTAGTCTAAGCTTAGTGCTACTGGGTTAAGCCAAAACAAGTAAGGCTTGGTTGTCGTAGCAAAAACATTTTCCTTTAGCAGAATCAAGTATGGTCTTTTGCATAGAGGATGGGAAATCTCTATTGAATGAACCTAGCTCAGCCCTCTCTTCCTATTTGAAGGATAAGGAAATTAATGTTCAGTTTTCTTTGTCCTCCATAAGATGACACTCCCGTTTGCAGAAGGACTAGAATGCAAACCATTCCTTTTTCTGCTTTATAGTATACAAATAGCACTGTTCTTTGTGCAATTGTCTTCACGGACAGATAAATGGATCTGGAAGAACTTAGAGATGTCCTAACTCTACAGCTAAGAATACAACTTCCAGGGTACACAGAGAGCTAAAATAGGAGCACACAGAGAATACTCAGCAAGGTCACTGGAAGCGCAATGTCTGAGCAATCTAGGAAAGGGCTTCATAAGCTGAGGAGGCAGCTCATGGTGGGGTGTTAGGGCTATTTGACAGGTAATGCCAATGTCATGGATGGCTTCTTCTTTAACTGGTCACCATGCAGATACCAATATGGACTCAGACTCTTGTAGCCAAATGCTTATCTCTACAGACTTAGTTTCAATCAGCCCCTTGTGTGGTTTTTGTTTTCCTGGTTACTACGGGAGTGGTATAGACCCAGAGGGCAACTTAAGAAGCCATTCTACTTGCCTTTATCCAAGATGCCATATCTATTTACTAAGGGCTTTCAAAGGGGCCCAGTGAGTGTGAAGGGTCTAAAGCTACAATGGGAAATTTTCTTGTGGCTGGTAGCAAGCACATTGGCATTTAGTGGAAGGTGGACTGTGGCACACTGGTGATTTGTGGAAGGTGGACTGTGGCACACTGTCGATCAGTGGAAGGTGGACTGTGGCACGCTGGCGATTACTGGAAGGTGGACTGTGGTACACTGGTGATTAGTGGAAGGTGGACTGTGGCACACTGGTGATTAGTGGAAGGTGGACTGTGGCACACTGGTGATTTGTGGAAAGTGGACTGTGGCACACTGGTGATTAGTGGAAGGTGGACTGTGGCACACTGGTGATTAGTGGAAGGTGGACTGTGGCACACTGGTGATTAGTGGAAGGTTGACTGTGGCACACTGATAATTTGTGGAAGGTGGACTGTGGCACACTGGCGATTAGTGGAAGGTGGACTGTGGCACGTTGGTGATTTGTGGAACGTGGACTGTGGCACACTGGTGATTAGTGGAAGGTGGACTGTGGCACACTGGTAATTTGTGGAAGGTGGACTGTGGCACACTGGCGATTAGTGGAAGGTGGACTGTGGCACACTGGTGATTTGTGGAACGTAGACTGTGGCACACTGGTGATTTGTGGAAGGTGGACTGTGGCACACTGGTGATTAGTGGAAGGTGGACTGGTTAGATTTTGAATATTCTTTTAAGACTTAGGGAGAATTAAGCTGGGGTGGTGATGACACAGAGGACCAAAGAACACAGGATACTGTGCTGTTCTGAGACAATGTGGAGCTAGAACAATCACAAACTGCCAGAGTCCCGAGCCATCAGCTCCCCATGGCCAGGGGAACGGCCTCTTTTTAACCATCCTGACACACAGGTGACTCTGCAGTTCTCTTAGGGACAGAGATATTCTAATTTGAGAATCTTTAGACAGCCAGGAGTTAGAATAGCTACTGAGTATTTCCCCATCATCCTCCCAGACCAAGGCAGGGATTCAAGTATTTTGCTAATATCAAACTTACTATGTTTCTGCTGAGGAACTAAATCAGAGAGAAAGTAGAGGAATAGACTGTATCAGACCCATGTTGGCCCTCTTTTCATGAGAAAGTCATATGAGGCTGGAGGGTAGCTCCAGAAATGCAGAGCTACCTGCACCCCCCCCCCCCGCCACACACACACTGTACATCTCTCCCAATGGAGGCTTCTGGGCCACAGGGAAAGCCAGGGAGAAGATAGAATGCAGGGCTCACCCAGACCCTGTTCACTGCTGCCGGCAAATGGTATAAGCCATTTGAAGTGTGGTCCTCCTGTGACAGGTAGTTAGTTCCTCTTTTAGAGTGTATCCTGTTCTGTCCTGCTTCGCTGGTTAAGCATGCTAATGATTTTAAAAAGCCATTTGGACCTTCAAGGCAATGAGCATTTTATTCCCCTTGCTCATAGTACCAGCATTGTTCCTGGCTGTTAGAGGAAACACACTGAGCCTTTATCTTTACAGACTTTGGAAGGGGTCCTGCTTTGGAAAGTGAAATTTTAAGTATTCTTGCTACGAAATTCCTCTTCATAATTGTTATCTTCTTGAGAAGCAACCTCCTGCATGTGGCATCTAGTGACTTTAACGTACATGGTCCCATGTTCTCTGAATTTCTACATTGCCTTAGGCTGCACAGGAGCCCTTGTATTTATCACCTTTTCCTTCCTTCCCCAGGCAGTGATGCCAGTGCTTTGGATCCTCTACAATGGCTGCAGAACTTGAGAACTGGGTAACTTCTGAGTCACTGACATTCCCAGTTCAACCCTTGGCCACAAAAGAAGGTTCTTGTAGTGTGGATCAGACAAAGTAAAAACTATGTTTTCCCCCGAATTTTCATCACCACATCAAACTGGAGGCAGATCGCACTGCTATCTTAAGTTTCAAGAAAAAAACAAAACAAAACCATAGTTACCACTTTAGAAAATGAGTTCCTTTGAATGTCAGATAACATAACCCCTTTCCCATGAGTGAATCTTTTAAAATGTAGAATGACTGAACGGGAAGTTGAACTCTGTGTACACTAAATGCAGACTCTACAATTAGGGTGGTTAAAATAATGAGGCTGCACTCCGGTTTTTGCCCAAGGTCACACAGCGAGTAATCTGCGAACCTGTCATTCCCAGATCTGCTTGATTCAAATGTGTTTAAGTCCTCCAGACTGAAATGGAATAGATGTGAAAGGTTGAATAAAGGAATCTGGATTTTTGCAGCACTGGTGACTATTGCAAGCTTGCTGGGGAGACAGCCTGGGTGGCTGGGCATTGAGTGTTTCTATAGAGCACCTTTGGAAGTTGGGGGTGGCCTCTAGAGTGTGCTGAGGAGAAAGAGGCATCCACTCAAGCCCACCATGTTATGGTGCCCTGGAGAGCAGATGGTGAGGAAAAGCACAGAAGGGAGAATGCAGAAGATAGGCTAGAAATCCGAACTATAGATTTAAAATTACTGTGAATTAGCAATGATTTTTTTTGAGACAGGGTTTCTCTGTGTAACATCCCTGGCTGTCCTGGAACTCTCTTTGTAGATCAGGTTGGCCATGAACTCCCACAGATCCACCTGTCTCTGCCATCTGAGTGCTGGGTTTAAAGGCATGGACCACTACCACCCAGCCATCAATGATTTCCTGAGTTTGGAGCAAAGTGAGATTTTTATTTAAAAGATGGTGAGGAGGAGCAGTTGCATCAGGAACCCAGACAGGGACACTGAAGAATACAGATAGCGGAGTAGGGGTTCTTACTCAGAAAGGGGAAGGGAAGAAGGAGTCTTAGTGTAGCTTTGGGGTCATTGAATTGGAGCATTGAATTCATTTTACTGAAGGTGTAAAGGTAGGTCTTGCCGGAGGTGGAAGTTTTGGAGCTGACGTTTAGGCAGTGAAGTTGAGTGAGTATTGAATTTTCCAAGGATGGTCTGTGGACAGAGGAGAGGGGAGGGTGAAGGCAGAACTTTGGGAATGACCAAACGTTCGGGGACAGAGCAAGCCAGTTAGAAGAAGGAAGCCAGAAAAGATGCCAGCAGTATGTAAAGGGTTCAGGTCCAGACTTTTCTTTTGCCTCAGTGTCTAGGACAGAGCAGAGGTGTGTGGATTTTGTTGCCTTTGGAAGCTGCTTCTGTAAAGCTCTGAGATTATCCTAACAGCATCACCCACTCCAGATACTTTGTACGGTGGCCACATTTTTATGCCCATATTTTGGCCAGACTGCTTGACCTAGTTTTGGATTGGGAAATTGGGCATGTGTGTTGAGCTACAACTCTCTGATTAAAGGATGAGGCATTGCGCAGTGAGTCCATTCTCCTTCAAGGGGCATTTTCTGTTCTAGACTTAAAGTTTCAGAGAACCCAGTGGCTGCTGTGATGGGGACCATGACAAACTGAGGGCTGAGGCTCAAAGTGTGTGCCTGGAGGTGGAAAGGTAAAGCAGAGAGAACTTTGAAAGATGTAGGCTCAGCTTTGCAGGTTAATAAAAGCATTCAAGAGTGGGGAGGCGTGGAACAGGGTTCCTTCTGTGTGGGTGTCCTCTCATGTACACAGTAGTGTTTTGTTGAAATGTCACCTGAATATGGGAATCACTAGCTTCAAGGATAGGACTCTATGGAGAGCACATAGATTCTGGGACCCTCCTCAGTAGTGTTCCAGAAGAACCTTATTATGTTACAGCTTTGCATTTAATAACAAGGCAAACCCCAGAAGCTTGAGTGACTGGAAACTCTCAGCTCTTTAGCATAGGTCACAGTATGTGCGTATATACCTGCTCACAGGTTTCTCTGCAGGGCAGAGAGATGTCTGGTGGTTAAGAGACTGAGGATGGGTACACCAGCCATGAGCTCTGTGTGCAAACTGACTTTCTCCACCCAGTGAGACTCCAGATGGACTCATCAGGAGGTATGAAGAGCCTTGTGTGGTGTCAAGACTTAACGCTATGAACTAGGTTTTGAAGAATGTTTTTCTAAGTGTTAGACTCCATTTCCCCTCTTTTTAGCAAATATTTTGAGATGTTCACTTTACAGTACTGAAATGACATTCAGAGATAATGTAACCTGCCTACACACATAATTAAATCAACATAATGCCCTAACTGTAATACAGAACAGAAATAAAGAGAATGTAATTTATAACAAAGTAGTGTGTATTTCAGTAATGGTAAGGCACGACTGCAGTTGAAGATATAATGAAGTCATCAGATGCTTGCTTCTTATACATAGGAATTACCATGAGTAAGACAGCTATAAGGACAGACTATCAGGTGTGCTATTTGGGCAATTCCTCTATAATAAATGACATTACCATTTGTTATGTGAATCCTTAAAATGCTGAATAACTTTTTGTCAAGTTCTTTATAAAGCAAAGGAAAACTTTCCCCCAGTCTGCCATCTTTAAAAGTCCAGCCTTTTTACACCATGTAAAAATTCTCTCTGCTCTGTCAAATGAATGCAGGTGCTGGGTACGGTTCATGACAAATGGTGTTTTTGTCTCATCCTTGTCTGTTGGGATATTTTCAAGCATGGGCGTGAGGTAAAATTTTACAGTATCTGTGGCAGTCTGATGTAATTGGCCTCCATATTCTCATAGGGAGTGACGCTGGTAGGAGGTGTGGCTGTGTTTGAGTGGGCATGGCCTTGTTGGAGGAGGTGTGTTGTTGTGAAGGTGAGTGCTGTTGACTTCCTGTTGCCTGCAAGATGTATGACCCTCAACTACTATTCTAGTACCATGTCTGCCTGCACACTACCATGCTCTCATGATAATGGACTAAACCTCTGAAACTGTAAGTGAGCCACCCCGATTAAATGTTTTCTTTATAAGATTTGCTTGGTCATGGTGTCTTTTCACAGCACTAGAGACCCAAAGACAGTGTAATATAGAACAGAACTGCCAACATTTCTAGCTTAGTCCACTATATCCAGTGTTGATCCATGGCACTGGATATACAAAATGTCCCCTTTTGGCAGACCCACTAATTAAGAGTTGACAATGGCTGGGAAAAATTAGAATACAGGAGATCTAGCTACCTTCTGTTTGTGCCCAGGTCTTGATACCCAACGGGTAGCTGTCCCTGGTGCTGACCAGACTTCTGCTGGGCCTAATTTGATTCCTAGCCACTTGATTGATTCCAAATCCCACTGGCCACCATGAATTGTCTTTGTTCCCTGATCTGATCTGAGATTCCGTAGATACCAGTGTTAGTTTTACCTAAACCTTGAGGTACATGACCTGTATCTAGACCACTACTTTAAATCCACTTTGTCCTACTTTGGGCTAAGAATCTTCCTGGGTGGTCTTTCATTCTAGTGGCATCTCCCTGTTGGGATCAAGTGTTTGAGAGGCTTATTACCTCTAAATGACTTCATAGAAGTCACCCCATCAAAGATGTCATAGACTGTTTATGCTTTATTTAGGTAGAACTTATGGTTTACCTAATGCCTTTTCTCTCATTTTAATTTAGTAGACTCAGTGAATTTTTATCCTATATCCATGAAATGCCTTTCAGTGATGCATATGTACTGGAAGTAGACACAGAACTAAGTGATATTTCCAAAGTGTAAGAATGTCAGGAGCTTATCTAGCACATAAATGTGGTAATAAAATAACATTGGCTCACTTGGTGATTGAATTAATTCATGCTTCTTCAGTTTGTTTTTAATCCTTCTAGGACATGAAGGAGGGAAAAGTGTCTGGGGCCAGCATGTTTTTAACATCTTTCTATACTTGATAATATTCTATTTTCAGAAGGAATGAACAGGCTTCAGGCCCAGAGCCCACAACAGGGAGCTGTATCAACCACATTTCAATAACTGTATTTTCCTTTTTTTTGCATGTATTTTTTATGGTTATCCTATATTTGTGGTAAGTGATGCCAATTTTGCATTTTAGTAGGAATACCTGGTTTGCTGTCCACAATCAAGAAATTTGAAGTTAAAAAGGAAGGACCACTAGTATGTCTTGTGAGGAAGGTGATACAGGAGGTATTGAACTTTGAGTGACACCGATGTTTCCTGTCTTTCAAGGGGCAGGTGCATGCGTGTAAAACAACTTCTGGGGCAGAGGCAGGCCACACTGTCCGGGTATTGGCTGGTTGTCAGTTCATTAAATTATTGGTTTCTTGCACAAGCCACTCCAGAGTATTTACTATTTCTGTTGCCTCTTTGTCCCTGGATAAAAAGGCAGCATGTTAATGCCTCATATAATCGGTGATGGATGGCCTTAGACTGTCAGTCTCTGACACTTTTAGTGTTCAGTAATTTCATTATCTACCCATTTCTCTACTCTTTGCAGCCTAGCACTTATGACAAGATGGTATTCGGTGACACATTCTGTGTTTAGCAGGGGTGAAATTCTTTGTGAGAAGTGCCCCCCCCCAGTAGAGAACAAAGCAAGAATAAGGATTGAGAATATTTGCTGTTGTAAAAATAGAAAGAAAAGAATAAGGATCCTAGGTAAGAGGTATGGTTAAAGAGTAAGTCAAAATGGAATAAGTTTTTCTCTCACTCCTTCCTTCCTTCTTTTGTTCCTCCCTCCCTTCCTTCCTTTCCCGCTTGCTTGCTTGCTTCCACAGTAGACAATATGCGTGGATGCTCACCAGACAAATAACCAAGACTGTGTTGCCACATTTGTCATTAGCTGGATGGGGCCTAGCTGTTTGCTAACCCAGTCTTGGCCAGGAAAGGTTTGAACAACCTTGAGTCTGAATCAAGGCTGGGTTCTTCTTAAAATGAGAGACAGTCAATGAGTATCCTTGATATTTACAATATTGCTGACATTTATTTACCCCAGTCTTGCAAAGTAGCTTCATAGAGGAGTTGCTGTGTCAATGACCTAAAAATCATACAGCTGACTAGTGGGACTGGATTTGAATTGCTCCCTGAATGATGTCTCCATATCTACAGCCATGCATTTTGGACATAATTGCATTTTCTTAGAAAAGTGTTCTTAGCTTCTATTGAAATGTTCTTCCTTTTAATTGAAAGAAGAAATTTGGGTGATTCAAAGAAAATAATGGGTGTTTGATGACTAATACTGATCTTCACCTCAGAAGCATCTAGAGTCCCCTGGGAAACAAACTCTGAGCATGTCTACATTAATTTAATTTAGGTGAAAAGGCCTTTTGTGAATGTGGTCAGTACCATGACATGGCTAAGGCTGCCCAACTCAACAACAACAGCCACAACAACCAGTCAGAAAGTGAGTGTAACACCAACATTCGTCCTTCTGCTGTCTGGCTGCAGCTGCCATGTTCCCTGCTGCCTCAGGCTCTGGCTGCCATAACTTTGATGCCATGGTGAACTGTGAGCCAAACTAAACCATGCCATTCTTAAATTTCTTTGTCAGATATTTTGTCACAGTAGTGAGAAAAAGTAACTGATGCAACATCTTAGGTTGGAATGCAAAGTGAAAATCAACAGCAGCAGGACACAGACACAGATCCCTAGATCCCAAGGGAGATGTTCAGGGCCAGCATGTCTGAGTGTGAGGTTTCACTGTATGTCTTGTAATCCCAGCTTGTTTTTTACAGCTATCAGAGATGTCTAAGAAGTGTGATGTAATTCTATAATTCAAGGGTGACATTGCAAATATATGATAATGAATAGGGTTCTAGACACTGAAGAGCTGTAGCTTTAGCTCTAGTCAGCCTCCTGATATACTTGAAGTGTTGCAGTGACAGGATGCTAGAAAAGCTGAGAAGTCCAAACAGCAGGTCTTGAGCTTCTTGGCTACTTGGAGCAAAGGTTTGTTTTGAACAGGCCTTGAAGGATGTCAGTACTGTACTTTTGTGGCTACACCAATGAGATAAATATCCATCTTGTAATCCTCATAAAAGATTCTGAAAACTGATGGTAAGGTTTTCTGTATTCTTATAAAGACAATAATTCTGTTCATCCACATGAAAAGTACAGGGAAGCCGTTTTAAAAAAAAACACAAACCTGGAATGATGAGAATCTAGACTACTGACCATCACAATCCTGGCAAGGATAGTGATCCACAGTCTGACACTTGTTGCTGGTGACAATCAGAAATGGCATAGACAATTGGGAAGACAGTTTAGTGGTTTATTATAAAACTAAACATACTTTCACCATGCAATCCAGCAGTCATATTTCTTGGTATTTTCCCAAATGAGCTGAAAGCATATGTCTACTCAAACTCTACACAAGAGTGCTCATACTCACTTCTTCATGGTTGATAAAGCTTGGAGAATGAAGATTCCCTTCACAAGGCGAATGAGTGTATTTCACTCTTATACATGGAACAATATGAAGTGATAAGAAATGAGCCACCATGTCATGAAAATACAAAAAGAATCCTTAAATGCATACTGCTAACTGAAAAGAATACATTAACAGACAACATGAAAAGGCCACAGAATATGAACAGACAGAAACACACACATGCATGCATGCACGCAAGCACGCATGCACACACACACACCCTTCAAGAAATGCCAAGGTTGTGGAGAGTGAAAGAGATGGGGGGTGAATGGGACATGTCGGATTTGTAGGTAATGAATCTAGTCAGTGGGATACTAGAGTGGTGGTTACACACCATGTGTTTTCTAAGACTCAGGAAAATACACAGTTCTAGGAGTGGGTCCTTATGTAATCAGTAGACTTTGATTGTAATTATGCGTCTGCCTAGGAGAAGGGGTGCCATGAGGTATGTGTTTGGGGAGAGGGTTTCTGGACACTATGTTTTTCAAGACTTAATTTAACTGTGAACCCAAAACTATTTTTGAAGGAAATTGATTGAAATAATAAAAATATAAAACCCAGCTTCCATGATTTGGCTCAAGTCCTATGTGGAAAAGAGCAAGAGAGGCAGCAACTTCCATGTTCAGCCAGCTTTCCCGAGGATTCTTCAGCACACTGGTGGTTAAAAGCTGGTAAATTAGACTGACAGCCACTGGCAGCATGCTGAGCAAATGACTCTCACCTTCCCCTTCCTTAGGTCCTTCAGTCATGATCATTTTCTGTTCTTCCCTTTGCATCATCACTTTCCAAAGCTGCCCCTTCTATAAAACGTTCCATCACTCAGTGAGCAGGAACTGAGTTCTTCTCAGCAAACTGCAGGCACTGATAGCTACTCTGGCGAGGGTTCTCCATACCTGCACTCCCTTTCTTTATGTTAGGGAGAGAAGCATGGTAGTAAGAAGCCAGCCATGACCTGGCTGAGGCCCTACTTCTGTCAGACTTTGTGACTTTAGTGATTTCTCTTTATCCCTCAGGCTTTAGGATTTCCCCCTTCTCTCTCTCTCTCTCTCTCTCTCTCTCTCTCTCTCTCTCTCTCTCTCTCTCTCTCTCTCTCTCTCCCCCCTCTCTCTCTCCCCCCCTCTCTCTGTATCTCATATGGAAATCTGGAGTCAGGACACAGTGGCTTTTAACAGGTTTTTGTTGCCTCTTCTCTGTGGAAGAATGGACAGTACCGGCACCTGGACAGATCTTTCCTTACCACCTTGGAAAGTTATCCAACCTTCATGAACTATAATTTACTTTGTAAAGTGGGAGTAAGAAATCTCATCTCTGCTGTAATTTAGAAGTTTAGACCTCTCTGGGGACCGTCTCTGTGTCAGGCACAGGGATGCTCATTTGGTGCAAATATTGCTATTCATTCACCCACTCATGTGCTCCGGACTCAAGGCAGTGTGAGGATGAATGGATTGCCTACATCTGTTTGGTGTAAATGGCAACACAGAGTAAGATCTGCATCTGATTAAGGACTGTCTTAAGGTACTGTATTCAGAGATGTGTGTGTTTTGAACCAGGGCCTGAAAGAAAGGACTAATCATTGAGGGATTACTTTAGTTGTAACTCTAAGATCTTACTTGAGTTGACAGATATGTAAGAGTTTATGATGCCATTGTAATACACAGTAAGGGCAAGCTTCAGATCCCAAGAAGAAAAGGAAAGTTCTACCACTTTCAAGGTCTTAAGTTGAAACACTGATAAGAATAGACTTACAATGATTTTGACAGATCCTGGCGTCTTTGATGTTAAAATGGGAATTGTGTTCTCTGAGCCCTACTTCCCGTTGCCAGCTCACTCAGCAATTGTTCCATTTTCCTCTTCTTTTTCCCCTTTATTATATTTTAAGCCATTTAAAGTATTTTGGTGAGTCATTCTTCTAGGTAATTAGATGAAGTGATTAGAACAGCTTTGGCTTTTTATATTCCGAGGCTTTAAGTTATCTTACACGCCTCAACAGCCTCATTTTCAATAATGACCTGGTACTTAACCATGGTTTCATAAAGATTCCAGATGCATAAACATGGGCTGAAGTGGCAGACTGATTTCCAGGTGGTGAGAATCTACCATCTAATATCTTCCTCTGGGTGTGGCAGTTAGGCGCCACCCATTTGGAGAGGATCCAGGAAACTTCAGTGCTTGGAACATGCATAGTGGGAAGGACATAGTGGGGATGGGATGACATGTGACTAGCTATCACAAGCTCCTGTCACTGTGACTGGACTACAACTTGAAGTTGTAAGCTGAAATAGACCTTTCCTCCTCTAAGTTGCTTTCTGTCAGGGTATGTTACCATAGCCACAGAAATGAAATTAGAACAAGATGGGATACATTTCATCATGGGGCAGACAAGCTAGGGCAGCAGGAGCAAGAGACCAGCCCATTGTGTTGTATCTGTGGTCTGGAAGCAGAGAGCCAGCAAGACGTGGAGCCAGGGGAGACCATTACAGAAGACCACAACCTATCAAAAAACAGAGTATGGAACCCAGTCCCAAGGGATACAACTATAAGACTCTCTCACACTTATGGCTCAGGGAATGCTGTAGAAGAGGGACTGGAAAGATTGTAAGAGGCAGAAGATCAGGGAGTTTGCTCTGAGATTGTGTCTCCCTCCCAGTAATAACAGCAGATAAATGTATAAAGTCTCACCAGCACAGCGACCTAAACGTGAGCTGAACAAGGACGGCACCATTCAACAAGTCAGCCAGAACAGAGAAAAGCCCATCAGGCCTCAACACCACACAAAGAGCTATAGACAACTGAGGAAATCTGAAAATGGGAGAGCTGGCCTTCCCCAGAAGACAACACAACAATTTGTTGTGAAGTTCCAAATGGTCATCCCTGAAAATATACAAACAGGTATCATTAAATGGGCTGAACAGGTTATATTTAGTAGTGTTCATGCATATACATATATGCATGCAATAATGATAGATTTAAAAAAAAAGAGTTCATGAATTTGAGGGAGAGTGGGGAGGGGTATATGGGAGGGTTTGGAGGGAGGAAAGGGAAAGTATGTGTGTTGTAATTAAATTATAATCTCAAAAATAAACTTAACAAGCAAACAGTCTTTTCCTAGTAACACACTTTCTTCAGTAAGGCTTTACCTCCTGAGGATTCCAAAACTTCCCGGAATAGTGCCACCCGGTGGGAACTAAGTGTTCAAACACAAGAGCCTCCGGGAGGGAGGCATTTGTGATTCCAAACACCTCAGGAAGCCACTAAGAAATTGCACACATTACTTCCACTCACACTGTACTGAAGAGAGACGAAATTGTATCTCATGGCCACCTCTACCTTTAATGGCAGCAAGGATGCCCTGCTAGATGGAAAGAGAGGGCAAACAGTAGCAAGATTTCCTGCTCTTGGAAGGGGACCGCAGACAGGAAGACAGCTAAGGAAGGAGAGCTAGAGGGAGTCCTCACAGACCCTTGCCTTCCTAAGTCAGGGTGCTTCTCCCGCTGTCAAATCCCTGAGGCCAAGGCCCTCACTTTCCCCTCAGAAGCTGAGTGGAGAGGCCATGGGGCTGAGCAGTGGTTCGAGGGCCTCTCCTTAACCAGCTCCTTTTGGTTTCATCGTCTCTCTCCTGGTGGCTTTCCACATAGCTTTTAAAGAAAAGTTGTCTCAGGTAAAGTGTTCCAGAAAACCAATAATAATAATCCCTGTGTTACGTGTCCATGGCTTTCTCCCTTTTCCTTCCCTCGCTCTTCTTTCTGGGTGTCTAACTGGTTATAGCGAACATAGTTCATGTGTCTGTATGAGGCTCCAGGCCCCTTTATTCACTCCAGCTCTTACTGCAGGTAAGTGACCCCGGTTTTGTTCTCATGTTCTCAGGAAATGCAGTGTGCTTTTCTTGGTCGTTTTCTCCTCCAGCCCATGCTGGGTCCCTTCGTCTCCTGCAGGTGCAAGGAGTCCCTGGTTTCCCAGGGTGACAGCTCTTGCAGAGACATGCAACTTCCTACCAAAGCTGTTTCCAGTTGAACGCAGAGTAGCCACGTACTTGTTGGCTGTCTGCTGCTGGGGGCTGAAGTCAACCCAGGGAGGGAATGGCTTTGGGCTTTCAGGCATACATTACCTGTTTGTGCCTAGTTAGTTGATAACATTGCCTATACAACAGTTTCTTATTTTTGTAATCACGCTGTGACATTGCCATAGTGCTTTAGTGCATAACCCGTTTTGTTTGTACGTACTTGGGTATGGCTTCATCGCTGAGCTGCATCCTCAGTCCACCACAGCTTTCTCACAGGGAGTATCTTAATTGATTCTGACAAGCACCCAGGACCTGAGCATCTTTAAATATGAATTTTAAAGCTGAAGTGTCAGGTGCTCATTAAAGATAGAGCCTGACTCAAGGTCATTCAATCACCAATCCGCAGAATCTGCCTTTGGACCCATTTCTTCTATCTTCCCTTTTCCATGTACATAAGCTCTTGGGTCATGGAGAGGATGCAGAAGGTTATTAGAAGTTTCTTCTTCTTTTATGTTTTTTTTGTAGGGGAGGGCGATGTGAAGTAAATGGTAGCTCTCTTTCTCCCTTGCTTCATCTGACTCTTTCATATGGCACTCCTCTCTAATGTCACATGCTCTTCAAAGTTATGCGTGGATAGACAGGGGGTTTGTGCTGTACAAGGATGCAGAGGCTGAGCCTGATGAAATGACTTGTCCACTGTCACCCAGTGAGCAATGATCCCTCAGCTGAAGCTGTCTCCTGTGTGGTGTCATGGAAGAGGGCTCTTTTTGAATGTCTCATGAAAGATGGCACCCCACCTCCATCTTCAGAGGCCAACAGAGCCAACACAGGAGGGATGAACTTTGGAGAGTGGGGTGTATTTAGGGAACTGGAATAAATAGAAATTATATGAACTGGACAAAGTGATTTGATTTCTTCTGTGAAGAGATGGATTTATTTGTGTGTGTGAGGTACCTGACCACCTGAAGAAAGGATCATGTCTCGGTACCCTAAGGGGTCTCTCCCTGTCTCTCTTCATTCATTCATTCATTCATTCATTCATTCATTCATTCATACATTCATTCATTCTGACAATGGGGTTTAGGTAGGGAGGCAAACAGAAGAAGTCAAGTCTATTGTGTTGCTTTAAGGCTTTAAGCTGTCTCTGAGGTCCTGTGTAGGGCAGATTGAGTATCCAGTGGAGCGTGACGCCTCTAAGGAGTACCAGCACTGTGTGATGTACCCATGTGAGCTGTGACCCTTTGCTCCTGCTGCCAAGGATGGGCCATCTGAGCATGGGCAACAGGGTCCGTGAAAGCTTTTGGCTTGATGCCAGTCACTGCCAGCTCCTTCTGGAGGGTGGAATGAGAGACCGGACAGAGGAAAGTGGATAGGGTGATTAGTAGCTCCCCTCATCGCCAGCACTCTTAGCTGTCTCTGCTCCCTGTCCTTCCTTCCTTTTCTCCACTTCCCTTCTTTCTTGGGTAAATCTTTCTTGGCATCCTACTTTGATTCCTATAGATCACCCCAGCCTACATTCTAGGACACACAGAACTGTGAGAGATGTTGAGAAAGAAGCTGTAAACATTTTTAGATCAATATATTGTTGACATTTTTTAAAATTTTTTATAAGTTTTCTATAATTTTTGAACCTTTCTATAAGTTCTAAAAGTATCTTTAGTTTCTGCTAGAGAAAACAGGAGCCCAGAGAGGTCAAAGATAATTCCCAAGACCACATAGTTCCTTCTAGATGACTAGGACCAGAGCTGTCAGTCAAAGGACAGTACAGATACAGTCTTTTTTTGGGGGGGGGTGTGAGGGGTTGTTCTTGGAGAGGTGTTGGTGGTCTGCAGACCACCCAATATTATTTACTTTTGGGAAGGGTTCCTTCATATCAGCCTTATCTCCAAGAGCGTTATGAACCATTGCATCCAAAAGAACCAGTAGGCAGAGGCCATTGGGGCAGGGGGAAATGTTCCTAACCAGGGAAGAGTCTGGCAGAAGATAAGCAGGGGCTTTAAAGCTCATGTTCTACCATCAGGTACCCTTGCTTTGGTGACTTTAACCTGTATTTGTTGTCTGGATACCTTTCCTGTTTTCTCCTGACTTTTTATAAAATGCTAGGCTGTTTGTAACAGCTGAACTTTCTGAAATGAGGGCGATGGCTCACAAGTTGAGATTCTACTGCGGCTTTCAACACTTGCTGCCCCTGCCTGTGATGGATGGGTTTATGGCCATTATCCCATAGAATATGATGCATGATGGAGTTGTCCTTACACCAGAGCAAAAAGCTTCATAATTTACCTTCAAATCTGGGCTTGAGCAAGTGCTGGGAGGCTCAGCTCTGCCATCGTGTGAAATGGATTCTTGAAAAAGGCAATGGCTCAATTGTTTGACCTTTACAGCATATTTAAATATATCTTATGGCGTTCACAGTAGTAAACAGTATAGCTAAGGTTATGGACTGAGAGAACTGAGTGAACCATTTTCAGTTAAGCTGTGGGCTGTCCTGGCGGGGAGACAGACACTTGGCTTTGGAATGGGATGGAATCTGGGAGGGGGAGTGATAGCAAATATTTTCCCAGTGAGTGCTTGTTGATTTGGCACCAAGAGAGCCATGGCTTTGGAAGCAGAGAAGTTATTTTTGCTTATTTGGGATGTATTCCTGCTTCTGTGAGCTGGTAGAAGACCTAACAGTGGCTCTCTATTTACTTACCCATTCCCCAAATGTTTACTTGACACGTGCTATACACTGGGCACTGTTGTAGCAGTTGGAGATGCAAAGGTATGGTTTTAAATTGAATATGTTCACAGTAAAATAGAGATGACAGGTATGAAAAGGTGTGCTAATGGGATATACATTGATGCACACAGAGTACAGCCATAGCTTGAAAGAGACAATAGTCAGTACTGTATAGGCGCCATAAGGAACAGTGAAGACACCATCAGAGAGGGAAACATGGTGTGCAATTTAAAGACATAAAGGAAACTGATTGTAATGGATTGGTGGAAAGATGTCCCACATGGAGGGAAAAGCCTGGAGTCCAGGCAGGGAATGACACATTGGGTGGAGACATCTTATCATGTCTCTGTGAGTGCCAGTGGATGGAAAGCATTTGGGTCCGTCATCTTTGGTGTCTGTTTTATTATGGAGATCTTGGATTCACTTGCTACCTTCATCACAGCACATCTTCTGGTAAGCATCCGTGCTACACTGTCTCATTCAGTGTACCAGCACTTTTAGGCATATACCAGCATCATCAGCAAGGCTCACAGAAGCCAAGAAACATGTCCAAAGGTCACACAGTAAAATGACTAAATGATGACTTGAAGATGCACTGGTGATAAAGAAAAATAAATGAACTTAAAAACTAACGTGGCGATAGAATCAGAGAAACCAGAGAGGTATTTGATAAGCGGAAGATTTAGGACTAAAACAAAGAAAGATTGAGGCTCGTTTCTAGATTTTTCTCTTATGCAATGAGAAGGATGCTCATGCCATTCACAGCGCAGTGCAAGTTGCTAGGGACACAGAAGTGAATGACACGTTGTTCCCCTTGTTTGAGGTTAGGGAAAATCATGTAGGCTTTTAGCAGTGAAGACTGATCATTCTTTGAGCCAGGGACCCTGTTCATCATCCTGCGTTTGATGTTGATGTTCTCCTGATGTAACAGGAGGAAGCCTCAGCCCCCAGGGCAGGGGCTGCTTCCTGGAGCTCTGCCTGGCATGTGTCATCCTCCAGTGGGATGGAGTATTTCTGAACATGCTTCCGACAGCAAGCACGTTCTCCTTTAAGCGGAGCCATATGCCACATCTCCAGCGTGAAAATTTAGCCACCACTGAATCATCTAGAGATGAAATAAAGGTTAGGAGATTTTTTTAAAAAGCAGAAATAAAGGGCTTTCAACTCTATTTTTATAACATTTTTTTTGTCATTATAGAAGTAGGAATATCTAGTGAAAGAAATTTGAAAATCTGGAAACATAATGAAGGAAATAGAAATGACCTAGCATCCACTGGTCAGGATACCAACATTTATTTTGTAAAGTTAGGTTCATATTTATGTATTTTTTATTTTGCATTTCAAAATATGCAAAATGTACAATATACATATTCTAAACTCCTGTTAGCATATTGAAAGGCTGCCTTTACAGTTAACTTCATATTACATAATTATGCATTATATTCAGTATCAAGTACATATACAAAAGCCTGTTTTTAATATCCGCATATTGAAGCACCTCAGTGTCACCAGTCATTCTGCTATTGTGTGGATTTGTGTTATTCCTGCGAGTTTGCTGCTGCAGGCGATGATCTGTGACCTTCCCAGGCCCCTGAACATTATTATGATCATCTGATTATTTTCTCTGGATGTCACCTTAGAAGTAGAAGCTTTGTGCCAGAGGGTAAAAACATTTCGCGGAGATTTCTGATATTGAGAAATTGTTTGCAGAAAGGAGATGTAGCACTTAAAACCCTGCCTTTTGTATTGTCTTTAACTCAGAAATTTCCTAGTGGCTGCTGTGGGGATATTTCTCAGCAAGTATTTGTTTGTTCATTCACTTACTCATTTATCTATTCAGTAAATATTTATAGAATGGTGGTGCCTCAGGAGGAATTAAAATGTCTAAGGCAAGTGGTTATACAACCTTGTGCATTTGTCAAAACTCATGAAGGCATACATTAGAAAGAATGAACTTTGCTGTATGTAAATTAAAGACATAAAATTCAAGATGAGCTCGGAGAAACTCGTGGTTCTAAGGAACTTAAACTCCAGGATAAGAGATGATGTATGAAGGCAGTAGTCACAACACAGGACAGCCCAGTAAAGTAATCTATAGGAAGTGGAAGTATTTATTGGAGCGCATGTGGCAGGAAGTGGACCCAGTCAGTGTTGGCATATTCAAATTTGTTCATTTCCTGGTAACACAAAGATGAAAGTCCATAAGAGTATCTGCTCTCAAAGAAACCCAGCATCAGTGGGGTCAGAACTATGAACATAAACCATGCACGTGATAATTATTGCAGATTACACATGAAAAAGAAGAAAGACAGCCGGGGAATGTCAGCCCAGCAGGCCTCTGGGAGGAAATGGCATTTGACATGAGATGTTTCCTTTACTCTCCACAGTTGCCTGGCCAGGGAAGGACTCCACACCTTTTTAAGAGGAGGAAACTGAAGCTTAGATAGATTAAATGACTCCAACAAGGTCACACTGATTGAAAGTGGCAGACCCTCAAATTAATGACCCCTAGGAATATGCTGACTATCCTTCTCACTGGGTCCCTAAGACTGGGACTAAGGGAAGTCATGGATTGATGGGGCTGGAAGGGAGAGGCGTCATCTCCAAAGGAAGCCCAGAGGAAGAAGGCCGGCGAAGACCAGGGCTCTACATTTGGGGGACACAGCATCCAAGAGATGAGGCGGAAGTGGGGTGTCCATGCTGTGCACTTTGAACCCTGGAGTATCAGTTTCTTGGGGAGGGAAGTGAGTGACATTTGGGGAACAATAGAGTGAACTTCCCAAAGGAGAAACGAATCTGGTAGCGACCCCCTGAAGGAGCTAGAGGTTAGGTAAGGGCAAATAGTGGCTTCCGTCTCTGTTGGAGCTGCCGTGGTCCAGTGGTACACACACTGTCTAGTGTGACAGAGCCCGTATGTCTTAGCCCCATGGACAATTCTCACCAAGTTTGGTCCACCCCAAGCTATCTCAAGGGTTTTCTATCTGTAGGAATTCTTTTAAGAATTCATAAAATACTTGGAAAAACTCTGACCCAGATTTTGTTGTATTATTTCAGTTAAAACAAAGCGAATCAACAGAACCTCTTCCACTCAAATGTTATTTGCTTTTCATTTTCCATTTCTACTCCCAGCTTGCAATTCCAGAAATAAAAAGCTTTGTTTTCTTAAGCAACAACAAGGCCCAGTGTTGAGGCAGCGCCGAGAGTCAGACAGAGAGGTTTTGGAGTGCAGCCACAGGAAGGACTTTGACCCAGAAGACAGCTTGCCACTGAAGCCTTTGTGTCTGAACCAGATTTGCTTTTAAGCGGCACCAGGCAGGGCTCATCCCATAGGGGACTGTGAGCCAGGACATGGACATGAGGTGGCTGGACAGCACAGGGATTACTCAGCTAGGGAAGGCAAAGCCAAAGGCCTTGAAAACACCCCCCAGATGCTATCCAAAAGACAACAAGAACCTGTTTCTTTTCAAAGTCTTGGCTGATGGGTGCATACTCTGGGTGGATTGTGAGTGTGAAGTCTCTTTGGCAACAGAAATTCGAGTTGGCTCTTTCCATTCTGAAGCACAAAGGTTTGGACAAGCCCCTTAATTCGATAATGCCTCAATCATATCAACTCTATGACACTCTGATGGTACTAGAGCTGTCGGCTTTCCCGTGGTCTGCAAAGTGCTGTTTGCTTTTCTGTCCCCTTAACGTTGGCCTACGTTTGTTGGGCACACTTCAGCCTTTCTGACTCTCCACCCCCGAAGGTGCCCAGTTCTTTTCAGCCTCCAGAACCTTCCCCATGGCTGCCTCCCCCAAATGCAACGCTTTCCATTCTCAATGGCACCAGCTGTCTCATCATCACCAGGGCTTTTTAGATATTCTGGTGGGAGAGATACCTACTTCGCTTTGTATTCTCCAGTTCTGGGAATTTCACGGCAGCGAGCGAGGAATAATACTCATTTCTTTGTTTGGTTTATAATACTCCCTCTTTTTGTCAGATTTTATACCTGAAATGGCAGCAGCCCTCCACTGCCTCATCCTGTGCCTGCTTCTTTCCCAGCAACGGACACTACTTGGGGAGGCTCTGGGACTTTGAGGAGGTGGAACCTGAATGATTAAAGTAGGTTACTAGAGGCTGCCATGGTAGATCTTAGCCTAGCTTTCGGTTCTGGCCTCACTTCCTGTTTCCCATCTGCTACGATGTGGACAACCGCTGTCATACATTCCTTCCATCATGTTCTGCCCAAACCCATGGGGCCAAGCAACCATGGACTGAACTCAGAAACCATAAACGCAAGTAAGCAGTTTCTCCCTTCAGTTGTCTACATGAGATGTTTCGGTCCTAGTGACTCAGTCAAAGGTAACTAGTAAAATGTGCTAATGTGTAGCAGTATCTGCTGACACACGCATCTTGGCTTGTTTGAATGAAGGGGGAAGGGGATTCAGTAATGCACGCCTGAGCCATCTGGTTCCTGGCACTGCACACAACACTCACCTCTGGACCAGGGACTCCTTCTTCAGGGCCGGTCTCCTCTCATGCCCAGGAAGAAGAGTCTGTACAAATCCGTCTGGGGTTTGTATGGACTTCTGAAGAGGCAACATCTTTTTGGGTCACGAAGCAGAAACAGTTACCAGGACATGAGTTGCTTGGGGGAAATATCCCTTTTCTTCATCACTGTGATCATTCTAAAGGCTTTCGTTGGGAGGAAGGGAAACAATTCTCATTGTGAAAGTGTACTTGGGAGAGTGGTTAATTTGGTGTCTGAGTAGTTTAGGGAAACTTCCGTTTCTCCTCTATTACAGTCACTCTGCTTCCGGAGGAGGAAGGGCTCCTGTTGGCCGCGTCTGGGCTCCATGGAAACCTCTCTCCTCTCTATAGCTTGTAAGGAGCTAGGGCCACACCATAGTGGTAGAATGAGGGACTGGGCCTCAGATCTTGACCTAGGGACACATTCTGAGGCCTGCTGCCTGCCAAACACTCCATCATGCTTGTAGTGAGACTTGCCCATCTTTCCAGCCTGGCTTTGATGCCCCAGTATCGCACATTATCCTGAAACATGGACCCCTTCTCAAGATGCAGGCTTCTGCACTGACCCAGCCCTAGTGACCTGAGCTTGAGTCCCACCAGTCAACCCTTCTGGCCTTTGCAGACCATCATGTCCTGTGACTTTGTGACACACTGATGCCTTCACAGACCATCATGTCCTGTGACTTTGTGATACAGTATCTGTTGCATGAATTCTACTACCTTCTAACCCTTGTCAATCCAGGCCTATGCATGGCGGGATTCTTGCTCATCCCCTCTGTAACTTCCTCCTCAGGAAGCCTGCTGTGATTGCTATGCACTATTTACTGTCATTATCTCATACTCAACTCTGGTCAGGACACTCATGATGTTGCTGTTGTGTGTCTGTGTTTCTAACTCACTAAATGAAATTCTCTGGGGCCGAGTCAGGACTGGGCCTGATTTATCTTTGCACCTGTGGGATATACCGGCTCCCCTTAGTGAGAGAGCTTGGCTTGCTGTGTAGCAGACCAAAATGAAGCACACCCAGGTCCTACTTGTTCCTCGGCTCCTTTGATGAAGATTCTCAGCGGTGCCATTACATCTCAAACATGGTGCTGAAGAGCACAGTTCCCCTCTCCTCCACATCATCAGGTCCCAGCGGAGGCTCCTGTGAGCAAGGTTTCTGAGAGGAAGAGGGACACATAATCCCTGTTTCCAGGAACTTACTGGAGGAGAGAGATGGTAAACGGAGCTGGCAGCCGAAGGGCAGGGCTGTGACGATTGTTGCTCCATCACTCACTACCACAGCTACAAACAAACAAACAACAATAACAAACCAAGCTATAAACAAAGGAACAGTAACAGCAAGCAATACCAAACCAAGAAAGCCAGCCACAGTGGGTCCGGGAATACAGTGTTCTTGGACCCATTTGGTATAAATAAGTGAAGGCCTCATATCACAAGGCACAGCACATTTGCCATTGCTCTGATTCCTTTGTTGAAATATTTTTTTCTGTTCTGATTGTGATGTATGTTAGCACTGCCATAGGTGCACATTAATAGACACACTTCTTTTAGATAGGCCTGATCCTAAACTGTTACAAAAAGCAGAAAAGATTTTTTTCATTCCGCATTTACAGCTCACAATCTCATTATCAAATGCTGGCTTGTTGATATGGATGCATGCATGTGTGCTTATGCATAGTTTTAAGAATGAACATGCCTAGCCTGGTGTTGGTGGCACACGCCTTTAATTCCAGCATTTGGGAGACAGAGGCAGGCGGATCTCTATGAGTTCGAGGCCAGAATGGTCTACAAAGCAAGTTCCATGAAGGCTCCAAAGCAACACAGAGAAATCCTGAAGAATGAACATACCTCTTACTTTAAATTATTTTGCTTTAAATTGTAACTTATGTATGAGTGTACCTTTCTCCTGTATTAATATAGACACTCCTGACTAATTTTCAGTTTGGAGTGACACTGTAGAATCTGTCAGAGAACGTGCTGTTGATTGAGTTTTTCCCACGGCTGAATATGGAGAAGCTGTTTAATTGCTGTTTTATTCCTGAGAGGGGTAGTGCCTATTATAAACATTTCTGTGAAAATAGCATCATTCCTTTTTTTCCTTTTGAGTGATTTCCATGGAAATCTAAGAGCATATTAGGCAAAGTAGAATGAGCAGAGTGAAGCATTAACTAGTTCTGTCATTCTGCCAAAGGCTCCTGGGTGGGCCTGGCTCAGCGTGCTGTGTCCCCAGGAGAACAGGTGGGTGCTGCCTTCTTTATGTCTTCATTTTGTCACTGCAGAGTATTTTTTTTTTTTTTTTGGTAATTAAGTGGTATTCTTGCATTTTAGAAATTAGTTCATTTGCTGACAGTGAGAAGCCAGGCAGCTTCCCAGTGTTGGCTCCCTCTGAATTCTGTGTCTCTCCACTGTCTGTGATCTTACTGGGACTGTTGTTTTGCTCTGGTGCCCCGAAACATGGTCCCGGAACTTGCCATAACTCTTTCTCTTGCCAGTTGTCTTTTACCTCTCCTCAGACTTTCATGAATGTCACCATCCCAGGTGAACCCATTTTCAGCAAGACTTTCATGAATGTCATCATCTCAGGTGATCCCCAGTGAGAATACTTCAGGCTCAGTAGATGATGAGTCTCACGAGACCAGTCAGGGATGGCATCTGCTTAGTTTACCTTCCTTGTTGATAATACTCAATCTAGTACGCCTTAAATTTAATTTAGTGTTTTATTTTGAATTGATTCTTTCGTTGGCATATAAAAATAATAGGTCCTATTGTGATGTTCCCATACTTATAAATCTTTGTACTTTTCTACCTGCCACAATCTTTTCTTCTATTTTTCTTGCTAGTCTTATTGTTTTTCTCAAATGATCCTTCTGCTTCTCTCTCTCTCTCTCTCTCTCTCTCTCTCTCTCTCTCTCTCTCTCTCTCTCTGTGTGTGTGTGTGTGTGTGTGTGTGCGCGCACACACACACACACACACTTCACTTAAATCTGGAGTCAACACAGAGAATAGGTCTTTGATGGCTAATGTTCATTGTTAGCTTTGCTGGACTTTGCATCACTTAGGAGAGGGTGCATGCCGCAGTGTGTCTGTGATGGTTTTGTCAGAGTGGATTAACTTGAGAGAAGGACCCTCCCTGAGTATTGATGGTGCCATCCTGTCTGCTGGGGGCATGGGAGTGAACAAAAGCAGAAGAAAGCTGGTGGCATGTTGGCATTTCTGCCTTTCCACTTTCTGGTCTGCTACGTTGTGAGCTGTTTTACTGTGCTTTCCCTGCCATATGTGATGATTTGAATCTTCTGGCACTGTGAGCCAAGATCAATCCTTCCTATCCTTTAAGTTGCTTTTGTCACGTGATTTGTCACAGTCACATGCACAGACTCTGCTATCCTGCTGACTGGCTCAGCTTTGAGGTTATTGTAATGTACAATTTGCAGTGTTTTTGCAATTGTTTGACTCTTCTAGAAACATAACGGTTTCATTATGTAAAATAAACCAAGCCTTTTAATAGTTTTCTAATGTCATTCCTCAGCATATATGGATTAAATTGGTGTACCATTGTAGTGCAACATTGTATTGTGTTAGAATGTTTGACTTTTTAAATGTTTGCTGTTTGAATGCCTTAAGGGGATGGCCCCAATGAAAGTGCTTGTCATGCAAGCACAAGGGCTGGAATTTAGGTTTCTAGCATTGACATAAGTTCAAGCAGACATGATTGCTCACCTATAATATCAGTGCTCAGATGACCAAGGCAGTGGTCCCCACAGCAGCTGAATTTGTGGGTTGTAGGATCAGCTCAGTGAGAGACTCTGTCATAGTGAATAAAGTGGACAGAGATCAAGGAAGACAGTGGATGTTAAGCTCTGGCCTCCACATGCACATATATGTCCACCCACACATAAACATGCTGTGGTGGTTTGGAAAAAATATCCCAAAGTGAGTGCCATTGTTAGGAGGTGTGGCCTTGTTGGAGGAAGTGTGTCACCTTGAGTGGGCTTTGAGATCTCATAAGTGTTCAAGCCACACCCGCCGGGACACTTCATTTCCTGTTGCCTTTGGATAAAGATGTAGAATTCTCCAGCACCATACTTGCTTGGAGTCCACCATACTTCCAGCCACCATGTTTCCCACCATGATGATAAAGGACTAAACTTCTGAAACTAAGCTGCCACCACAATGAAAGGTTTTCCTCTATAAGAGTTGCTGTGGTCATGGTGTCTCTTCACAACAGTAGAAAACCTAGCTAAGATACAAGTGCACGTCGCGTGTGTGCGTGTGCATGCACGCATGCACACGTGCAAGCATGCACACACGCATGAGCATTCACACACACACATACAAATAAGATAAAATAGAATAAAAATTTCTGCTTGAGTTGCTGATTTGAATTTCACAGAAAGATCATGAAGTGTGTTTTATCTTGGGGTAAGGGTGGAATGTCTTGCCATTTGTGAAAGGGCCTTTAATATAGTCCTGAAGCTCTGAACTATGCATTTATGTGAAGCAGCATCATGCAATTATAAACTCATCATCAGTGCGGCTCTATATCAAAATATTGGTCACTTCTAAAAAATATTGAAAATGTCTGTGCTATGTTGAATCAAATATTCACCCAAGATTTAACTCTTATCTAAAAACAAACACATCCATCAAATCAGTATGAAAATTTGATTTAATCTTTAGTAAATGATGAAATTTGATATGTGTATATGAAGGAATTGTTCTTAAATAAATTTCTTTATGATTTATTATCAGTAAATGTTTCATTTTTATATTCATCTTACCTAGGGACAGGTTAAAAAATTCTTGGGTCAAAAGGAATTTGCAGTGGAAAAATTTAAAGCAGTCTAATCCATTAGAGACTATAAAACCACCTTATGTTGGGGAAAGAGCAAAGATTGTGAGTTCCCAGATCTGCTGCTTTGTTGTTGGGAAGTTCATTTGCTTCGCTGAGGCTGTGGATCATGGAGGGGATGAGCGCTGACTTGGAACATTATTGGCGATATAAAGTGGTGCTGCCCAGGGGGATTACCCTACCGTCCACTCCTACTTTTGTTCCTCTTCTCTCCTATTTCTTAAGAAAGAGATATGTTCTGAGTGTTCTGCAAGGAGTCAGCAAGCTGGACAGCAACATGGGCTCACTTGCAGCCTTTCCCTTTTCTTTCAAGAGAAATAGGGACTTCTGGAGAATGCTATAATGCCATCTAACATCTCCCAACTTCTTTCTCGGTGCCAGGAAGTAGAGTATTGGTTTACTGTGATTCTCTTCCTTATTCTCTTTGCATCCCATGTGGCAAGTAAGTGCACCTGTTTACTGTTTACTGAGGCAGGAGGGGGTCAAGATGGTTAAGTTACTTGTCTGATGGCACAGAGATATGTGCTGGATTCTCAGCCAAAGGCTACTTGACATCATTAACAGTCTCTCTGTTTTTTTAACTGACCACTATGTATTTAGTTTCTGGGGAGTGTTCCTTCTTGCTTAATTAGTATGCATGATGAAAACACATTAATCACATGTTGCCTTGTTCCTGCATTCACTGAGCCCACAGACCTCTCTGAGGACCCCCCACTCCTTACTCATGGTGATGGAGGCGCTGAAGATGTAGCATTGTTACAGGGCATTCTTTGGCTCTATCTTCACAGTGAGAACCCAAAAGACCGAGGCCCATCCAATGTCATCTTCCACCATGTGAAGACCCTGTCCTATGCTAGCACGGGTCATCTGATGGTGGACTTCAGTATAGTGGGAGGTGAAGTCACCAGGTCTGGGAGTCTGTTCCTTTAGTCTTAATAATGGCTGGACCAATGCACTGAATTCAATGAAAAAGGTTCTACAGATAGTGTAAGCCACTGGTGCTGGGTATAAGGGAAGAGCTGGGAGTCAGGTGTGACCTGCCTGACTGAGCCACAGCAGCTGGTGGCTTTCTCAGGGCCAGACTGGGTCCTGTGATGGGGTGATTTGCCCTGTCCTGCAATTAGTGTTCTGGCCAAGTTGGGCGCCAGAATGTAAATAGAGTTCTAATTGGTCTAAATAAATGAAGCCAGGAGTCAGATGTAGAGAAAAATGCCGAGAGATCAGAGAGAAGAAGGAGCAAGCCAAAGCCACCTTTACCTCATTAATGTCTACTCTTGCCCCTGGGAGGATGTCCACCTTTGTTGCTGGGAGGATGTCCACCCCTGCGTCCAGACAATAACTTCTGGAGGAACTCTGGAAAAGTTCCTGATTAATTTGAGTTGTATGGCATCTGTAAACAAACTCAGCTTCCCACGATGTCATTTTTCATTTTGGTTTCTGGCTTTTTCTGGATGCACTGGAGGATAACTCAGACCTATACAGGGAGAGTATCCTTGCAACTGTCTCACTACAGTATTGAAGATCCTTGTGTGGCACAGGCCCAATAGCAGAGACCAGAATCGCCTGAGTTTGAGCCAAGGCTGTAGCCTGGGTACATGAAAGCCTTGCCCAGACTTTAAGGCCCTGTGTGTCTAGCTCCTTGTCTTTTGTGGAGTAGTATGTGTCCTGCTTTGCCAAACCCAAAAGAAGTTGCCCCTTTCCTGAACCTCATCCAGCCTCAGCACCTTGAGCTATCTGAAGCTGTGGGTATGATGAACCTTGCAGGGTCTACATTCCAAGTATATTCTACAATACCTAGCTGAGGAGAGAGGAACAGCCCTCCATTCAGGGGAGAATTGGCCTGGCCCACAAATTTTATCTTTAGGAGGTGAAGTGTAGCTCCTAAATAAAGGGCTATCCTCACTCTGTGTTCTGTGAAGGCTCCCAAATGCAGCACTCAGGTCAAGTCCTTCTTCCATCTTCTTCTCTTCCTTTACCTTTTGAAGGAGAGAGCAGCATAGACAGAATGGGCATCTTGCCTGTGGAATCCAGTTCTTCCTGAACACAGATTACACAGAGTTCTCCATGCCAAGCCTAGCTGTTCTGTGTTAGACTCTTTCCACATCCAGGACAGTGGTTCTCGTCCTGTGGTTTGTGACCCCTTTGGGGGTTGCCTAAGATCACCTGCATATCAGATATTTACATTAAAATTCGTAACGGCAGCAAAACTGGTAATGAAGTAGCACCAAGATGATGATATGATTTGGGGTCATCATAACATGAGGAACTGTATATTATGGTTGTCATCAGTAGGAATGTTGACAGCCACTGTCCTAGGGGCTTGCCTTGAGCTTCCTAGCCCACCCATTGTGACTCTCCTTCCTCCTTCCTTGGAAAATTCCCACTTCATTGATTTAGCACATCTGTTGTAGTATCTTGGGTAGTTCAGCACATTTGGGTGTTTAGGTTGGGCAGATACACAATGTTTATACATTCTCACCTGTGTGCACATGGTCAGTTAGAATGTCTACTGTGTTGACTGTTCACACACAGCTACCCTAGATCTTTCCCCCCCTACTATGTCTTTATGTTCCTGTACGGAGATATAAATATGGCCCGATCTTTCAGTCAATGCATAACTACAAAGGAGTGTGTATCTGATCTAAATGATGTCAATAGGAATCCCTTACCTGGACCCAGGGATTGAGAGCTAGAGTTAGTACAATACTTAGGTGAAGTTACCCTCTGTTACATGTTGGAAGTTCCCAAGGAGATCCCTATTGCTATTTAATAAGGGTCAGGATAAACAAGGCTGAATAGATATTTATTAAGGGAGAAATAACTCACAATATAGGCAGATAAATGTAGCGGGTTCCATCGGATCCTAAGCCTTCCAGGGTCCACCACCAAAGAGAGCTGCCTGACCCTTTTCTGAGCCATTCCCCCCAGGTCATGCCTGGCCCTGTCTCTGCCCACAATGGACGTGGCCTAAGCCACAGGTGCAGACAAGGTGAATATCTCGCTACAATTCCTCTTTTAGTCTAAAGAAAAGTTTTGGGCTTGATACAAAACTATATACAAAACAGTCAATAACAAGTGTGTTCTAAGGAAAGGAAAATCGAGAAGAAAATGATCTACATATCTAGTCCTAGGGTGAAGGCATAACTGAGTTTACAATAGAGTTATCCTAAGCTAGAAAGCTTAAGTTAAAATTCCTCCTATACAAGAAGTAAAAGAATTTTTAAAGTCCTGCATTGTAAGATTATCCACCATAGCTATGGGACAATTGATCTCAGATATTTATATCAACTTAAATTGCAAAGAATGTTGTAATTACCTTAGGTGTAATTCTGCTGTCCTGGAACTTTGGTTTTTTTATTTGTAGATCTCAACACTTCCAGTAGCAACCACCAAATAGCGTCTGGCAGCAGATGACCCTTCTGATTTGGTCCCTGTAGAATAGCACTTAACAAACTATGGCAAGTGAGAATTTGTTAAACGAATAAGTAAAAGGAGCCTGTGTAATTGCTGGGACCACAGGGCTATGGTTGCAAGAAACACACAAGCAAGGCGGGTGCCAGGGCAGGTGCCAGGCGGTGCGAATGTAAAATGTGGAAATGAGCAAAATATGAGAAGCAGTGAGTGCCTTCTCAGGGCTGCTGTGGAGGTAAAGGGATTGTATGGCAGAGGCAACCGTCCCACAACTTGTGGTGTGTCCACCTGGTTAGGCAAGGGACCCTGCCCATTCGGGGATGGTGGGGGAAGGGAGTGGCTTGGCTTCTGCTGCCTCTCCCACCTCTACCACCTGGGCGAAAGCCAGGTCCGGTGAAAATCCAAACCCCACTTCTGGTACCAGATATGGCGATTTAATAAGGATCAGGATAAACAATTATGCCAAATAGATGTTTATTAAGGGAGAAATAACTCACAACATAGGCAGATGAACGCGGCGGGTTCCACTGGATCCTAAGCCTTCCAGCGTCCACCACCAAAGAGAGCAGCCCGACCCTTTTCCAGCCTTTTTCCCTAGGTCACATCCGGCCCTGTCTTCACCCCCAATGGGCGTGGCCTAAGCCACAGGTACAGACAAGGTAAATATCTCGCTACAGATCCCTGTCAACTTACATGGGAGAGGAAGGTAGAGCCTTCTCTCAAACTGCAGGAAGCTGGGAGATGGAGATAAGGTTTCAACTCTAGTCCATCCAGAGGTACACCTGTAGGCTTGTCCTTGAGTCTTATGGGGCCCTTCACCTCTATGGACTCTATCCCTTGCCTCCCTACACTTTGACTTAAGTTGGTCTCTCAGCTTTGCCATCTACAGAACAGAGCCTAACCCAGGATGCCTTTGGCACCCACCAGTGTTGTATAGGTTGTTGTGATGTTTCTCAATCTGACCAATAATGTCTTTTGTAGCATGGATAAGAAAAGCCCAGAGACACATATTGGGGATTAAAGCTGAAGATTAGAGAAGCAAAGCAGCCAGCCCCTAGAGAGTTCTCACCTCTACCAATGTTCAGACTGAAGGGGAAATCCACCAAACCTCAGATTGTATCTCCAGATTGCATCTGTCTCCTGAGTGCTGGGACTAAAGTTGTGTGCCATCACTGCCTGGCCTCCATGGCTAGCTTTGCATTCTGGTCTTCAGGCAAGCTTTATTTGTTAGATCATAAACAAAATATCACCACAAACTTTTCATTTGGAATTTTACTGCTGTTTGAACATTGAATGACCCCTACTTTTGAGTTTGTATGTAGAAAGAAGCATAATATCAGTATGCCTAAGGTATTTACAGCTCATGAGACTGGCTTCTCACTTTTGGTGATATACTTAAAACAAAAGGAACAAAACTAAATCCAAACTTAGTGTCTGTGTAGAATTATCCATCAAAGCTGGAGATAAAATTAGTGAAAACTGGAAAGGTTAGTAGCTTTAGGAAATTCTTGATAGAGATATGATTGGTGAGACAGCCAGGGGAACACACTTGTTGTATTTAAGATCTTGTGGATTTGCAAGATTTTCACCTGAGAATTCCAAAGTGTTATATTTCTTGTGGATGGCTTATAGAATGCAGATTGCCTAGCTATTCAGGCTCCCGGTACCCCCATTCAATTTATGAACAGGGACTACCAGAATCTACATTGAAACATAATTTATCAGCCTAATTTGTCTGGAGTGGTTCATGAACTGCACTGAGAGATGCTTACCTGGAGAACATAACCTTCTTCTATGCCATCTGCCTATGTGTATAAATCTATGCAAGTATTTATGTATCACTCATCTATCTAATGTATTTATCATCTATCTATCTAGATCAATGAATATATGTATCTATCTACCATCCAATTTAATCTATCTATACCTATCTATCATCTATCTAAATTGTCAGTAAATCTATCTACTTATTTCCCTTCATATTTCTGCATCCACCTTCTTTCTTTCTTCCTTCCTTTCTGTCTTTCTTTCTTTCTTTCTTTTTTCCTTTCTTTCTTTTGTTCTTTCTTTCTTTCTTTTTTCCTTCCTTTCTTTTGTTCTTTCTTTCTTCCTTTCTTTCTGACCCTTCTTCACCTGCATACATACTTATGTTTGTTCAGCTTTCTGAGTAAGCTCCCCATGACTCCTCCTTTATGTTCTCAGCACCTAATAAGTGTTGGTACAATTTAAATGCCTGGCGAATTCTTGCTACTTAAGTATTCCTTGTACTATAATTTTGGGCTTACTCTTTTCTTGTTATTGAGCCACACCCCTTATTATCCATGTCAGTACACTGGGAAGTGGCTAGCAGATATGCCCTATGTCCATCCCCTGCCCACATGGAGCTACTCTTTTGAATCAATGCTCTAAATTTAGGAGAAAACTGCCCCCTGGGGCCTGCTAGGTAGGTTGTCAGGAAGAAGAAGAAGAAGAAGAAACCATGACTCAAACCCCAAGGGATTCAAGTTTTGGACTCATGGAGAGGTGGGCAGAAGGCTGGAAGTGCCATGACCCTCATCCTCAGGGAGCTGAGGTGGCCTAGGCACATGGTTTCTTGTGTTTTCCTTAAGTGTTGTGTTTAGAATAGGACATAGGCCTGAGCTTCAGGTTGTGGCCCTTTAAGATTTTTTGTGTTTACTTTGAGCTTGGCCTTGAGATCCCAGTCAAAGTTCTTACAGACACTTCAGCTGCCATGGTAATGTCATTGGTGCCAAACTTGCTGAGTTAATTGATACCTTCTAATCAGCAAGGAGGTGGAATTTGAAACCCTGGGAGGAATCAGTCAGTTTTCTAGAGTAAAAATATATTATGAGCTGTCATTTACATATCGTGAGAGACTTTGCTTATTTAGTTTTGGTTTCATCCCTGAGAGAAATGGGAATAATGATGTCATGTGTCATCAGACAGCTGTGGGGTTAAATGAAGTGACGAAAGTAATTGGTGACTTCTAGCCTTAATGCAATTTTTATTACTTGCTGGAATTTTTCAAATGTATACATATAGCAGATGTTTACAGATTTCTATTATGACCAGACAAATATATATATATATATATATATATATATATATATATATATATATATATGTGTGTGTGTGTGTGTGTGTGTGTGTGTGTGTGTGTGTGTGTGTGTGTGTGTGTATGTGTGTTTGCTTTCCCGATGACAAGATCAAGAGACTCAAAACTATCAGATATCTCAGGGTATTGTGAGAAGATACATATTCATGTAATAATGCAAAAGGAAGTTATAATGTTAGGAAAAACCAATTCCCACATAAATCTCTGCCAGAAGTGGGGTGATATTGTTTAATCTGAGGTTTAAAAACTTGGAGGGAGTATGACAGAAACATGAACAGGCTGAAATGAAAAGAATAATTTATTAGCTTACTTGATGGAAAATATTCAAAGTTAATGACTTAAGTCAGGCTTGATCCTGTGATTCAAGTAGTAACATCAAGGACATAGATGCCCTTAGTATTTTCCCTGCATCTTGTGTGGCTTTGCTGGTATCCTCTGGTTCTACATTTTATTCCTTCAGCATCTTAATGCTGCTCTATACTCTTTCCTGAAGCAGTCACAAAGGCTTGTCTGGTTTCCAAGGGAAGGATGTAATTATTACTTCGCAATGTAAGATGTGTCCAGGAAAAATTTGGAATAGGAAACACCAGAGGACTCAATGGGCCAATGGGGAAGTGAATAAGGCCAATGAAGGATGACTTACTGCTAGGAGAGAGGATGGCTGGGTACTGGAAGGCAGTGAGTGGCATAAGGTGAACCCATATACATGTTTTGGGGTCAAGTGGGTGATAATGATTTTTTGGTGGGTCTTTTATGTATGTATTGGTAAAGTCAAGGTCAGTTTAGTAGGTAAAGATTAAATCTGCTGCCACCATGACTCTATGAAACGCCAAGGTGTCAGCTATTCTAAAGCAAGTAGCTTTGTTCTAGGTGTCCTACCAACACCCAAGGTCTCTTGGGGGTTACCCAGGATGATCTGGCTTTGCCAGACAAAGCCCTTGCACTTCACTTATGCCTTTCGTCTCTATTGTGCTTTGCTGTAGAAGCTGCCAGTGAACTCAAGATTGGAGGAACCAATATGAGTTTTAGTATATATAGTGAGATCCCTTGTTGGCGATGAAATGGCAGGATTTCTATATATACTGACTTCCTTGTCCAACCTCTGGGTGATGGAGGGTCTCTGGAAGGAAGAAACTGTGTCTAACCTCTTGCAACTTTTGGAGCAGAGCTCGGTACATAGTAGATGTGAGTATTTATTTGAATGGAATAATCTAAACAAAGGTCACTTATTCCCAAGGTGAAGTGGAAATTATGGTGAATGCCTTGGTGAATTATGGCAGTGTAGCACCAGACCCAAATTCATTTCCTCTCCTTTGTATGTTGTCTTTACTTTGTCCCAACATCTGCCTAGCTTCTTTCTCTACAGCAGGACTCTGACCCATCCTCAATGTCTGCATCTGTACCTAGCAGTTCAGCTCTTAGTGCTGACACTGTAATTTGCAAGTATACCTCATGTGCTCTGCGGCATAGAAGGAGTTGGTTTGAACTCTGTGTCAACATTTTGGGAGGATTGATATGTCCTTTGCTCTCTTTCCCTCTTACTTTTCCCTGGTGTGGGCTCTTGGTGTAGTTAAGATACAGGAAGAACAGGTTTCTACAGAGATATCCTGCATAAGATATATTTCTTGGGACTGTGACCATGAATTCTCGGGGGAAGGATGGACAAGGAGATATGATCAAATGTATGTTGGTGAATCAATGCAAGTAAGTTCTTGATTGCTAGGCCCTAGGCTACACTAGAGAGGGCTTCTAAATCACATGCTTCATGTGGCTTGAGATTTTTCTCTGTGGCTTAGGAGTTATGTGAGGACAAAGGTCAGGCTTATGTTATTTTAGAAGTCCAGATAAGTTTCTTGGCCTGACAGCTAGCAAAATGCTGGCCCCATAGGAGACTGAAAAGGACAATTCCTCTTAAGGTCTGGCACTGCCTCTGATGACACTAAATATTTCTTCCTCTAATGTAAAGAATTTCCAAACATTTCAGTGGTTGAATGGATGGTCTTCTTACTGGGGCACATGGTACAGACCTATGAGAATTTCGACAACGTGCTAGTCCAAGAGTCTAGACGACTTGACATCTGTGCCCTTTTCTGTGTCCCTCCTTGAGTGGAACGGCCTTATGTGCCCAGTCTTGGAATGGAGACCCTGTGACCAATATTCCTGCAGTTCTGCTTTAAGATCTAGACCAAAGGCAGCATGGGAAGAACAGTGACTCTGGGCAAGGTGAGGTCAAGTTCAGAAGTTCATGAAACTTTGACAGAACTGGTAAAGGCAAAAACAAGGCTTTTACAGAAAAGAAGATTCCCAGAAATCCTGAAGAGAGAGTTGCTCAGCAGTGAGCACGTCTGGAGAGATGGTTGACACATGGCCATGATCAAGATGGAGTAGAGGGATATCATAGCCTAGGCATTTTCCAAGCCAGAGAGGATACACAGCAGCAGGGAAGTAACAGTCTGTGACACTTAACTTGAGGTATGAAATGGGGACTTGATGGGAGATGTTATTCTGTAAATATATTTCTCATACTGGTTAATGAATAAAGCACTGTTGGCCAATAGGAAAGCAAGATAGGCAGGGCTAGGAGACTAGAAGGAAAGAGGAAGGAGTTAGAAGGAGTCAGCATGGAGATCCTGGAGAGAGCAGCATGCTGGCCCGTTGCTCCCCGGTAAGATGAGCCACATGGAAATACTTAGATTAATAGAAATGGGTTCATCATTAAGAAAGAGCTAGCCGATAAAAAACTAGTACCTGGCTAACAGCATTATATCAAATACAGAGTCTCAGCATATATTGGGGGCTGGCATGGTGGCAGGACCAGACTGGGGGGACCAGACTGGCGGTGGGGAAAACATACTCATTACAGGGACTGTGGGATCTCCTGGTAGTCCTCTTCTGCATTTTGGAACTCAAGTTCAAATCCACCTCCCAGTACTGACTTCTGGAATGCCAGAGGCATTTCCCTTCATTAGGACCATTGTGATTTTTGGCCACTGTGTTTACAGGGATCCACCCTTCCTTCTTTACATTTTCCATGGATATTTCCCTAGTTAAGACCTCTTACCTGTTATGATTATACCATTATAGTAGCATTCTCAGCAGACTTCCACCTACCATGTTCCTGATTTCTTACTTAATCTCCTTAGTTTCTCCTGAACAAATGGAGCTGAAGATCTGTAATGTGTTACAGGAGACAGAATAGCAACATGGCAAACATCTCCACATCCTGATTCCAGGAACCTGTGATTGCATTCACCCAAGCTTAATATGAAACGGTTATCTCACACCATCAGGAAGGCCCAGTGCACCACGGGTATCCGTAAATGGAGAAGAAGGAGGCAGAAGAGTCAGGGCGACGCCATGTAAGAAAGACTTAGGCAATCAGTGTGGACTTCAGGGTGGAGAGAACCATGTTCAAGGAATGGGAGCAGCCTCTAAAAGCTCCAAATGCAAGGTCAATAGATTCTGCTCTAGAACTTCCAGAAGGATGTAGAGGTGTGGTCGTGCTGATACCATGGTTGTATCTACTTCGACATATTCTGGATTTCCAACCCCCATAACTGTACATGATTTTAAATTTGTGATCATTTGTTATAGCAGTATTTGCAATTTGTATGCTCAGTCTTTAAAACTATCATTGCTTGGTTTTGGTCTACCTCCCACAGCATGGCTTACGTGTGGCTGGAAACACTGCATCCATTCCAAGCTCTAGTTTCTGCAGACCACCACAGGCAAGGACCATATATTTTCCCCTTGATTTCTTACTTCCAAAATTATTGTCTTTATTCTTTTATTAAGATGAACAGACAAAACAGCTTCTCATCAAAAGCCTCCAGGAACGATGGCCTTTCCTCCATCCTAATTAGAAAATGGCAAATTCCTTTAGTTAGAGCAAGCTTTTAGTCTTCTTGTGGGGCTCGCCTTAGATGGTGGGTACAAAGTCTCCAGCCTCATGTAAGCCATATCATGCTGTCTGTCATGGCAGGAGACTTTTTGTGTCTCTCTTGAAGCATAGAAAGTGCTGAAGATCAGGAACCCCACCATCCAGTGGTTGCCATGATCTTTGCCTGTAAGGGTCTATAGTGATTTACAGGGTTGAATGGGAAGCTGGCTCGATTGATGCTGCATCACAGCTTGATGAGGGTTGCATGTTTCTCCTGTTTGCAGGGGATCCATGAGGGGCTGTGAAATCTCAGATGCTCACAGTCTTTTCTTCCCTCCTTCCTTTCTTCCCTTTTTTTTTTTTTTTTTTTTTTTGAGATAGGGTTTCTCTGTGGCTTTGGAGTTTGTTCTGGAACTCACTCCTGTAGATCAGGCTGGCCTCGAACTCACGGAGGTCTGCCTCTGCCTATGTCTGACTCCCAAGTGTTGGGATTAAAGGTGTATACTATCACTGCCCAATAGATGCTCAAAATCTAATAGCAAATAAAACAGATTTGATGTTTGCTCCAAGGTATTTTATAATCTGGTTAAGTTCTGCTGTTGATGCTTTACAAATATCCAAGACTAGTAGCTACTTGTAATCTGGGGACAGCTGATCCCCTGAAAAAACACTGGGGTCAACAGTATAAGCATTTGGCTGAGCTCTCCTGAGAACTGGGAGGGAAACACTTCCTTTTATAGGAGTGGAAGGAAGGGGAATGAAAGCATGGGGGCAGGATCCAAGCAAATAGTACCTGAAATGAAAGACATGAATGAAAGGATCAAAGATCACACACCAGTAACCATGGACATGTGTGGACCTGCTAACTTCATACTCATCACCATGTGGCCACAGAAAATGAGAATCCCGTTAAAATAAAGCACATGGGGGCCCTCTGCAGATTCCATGGTGGGCTTGGGACAAACATGCCAGACAGGCAGATCTTAAGTGGGAAGTTTCTTTAGAAAGGGAGGTGGGTGGGGGAGGGGAGAAAAGAGCTAAAGAGATACAAAGTGGACAGAAGAGAAAAGTCCTGACTGCCCCAGGGGGACATGGGGAAAGAGAGACTGGAATTGGGGCCAGGTTTGCCTGGATTACAACAAACCCTGCATGGAGAACCCTAAGCTTTCATCTCTGCATGAGGGAGAGACTATATCATGGCTGCTCAGCAGTTTGTAAAACACGAGTTGTCATCACTAAAGAAGTGAAGTGCTCCTTCTTGGGGACATGCCATTTTCTCACCCAGATGGCAGATGGTCTTCTTGGCTTAGAGCAACATAGAGTGTCTATATTAGATGCAGGTGTGTGTTAGGTCTCACGCTCAGGACCAATGGCAAACCTGAAGTGCCTATTTGATGTGTCAAAGCAGATGCTAGCTACCAGGTTCTCAGCATCCCAAGTACCTGGCTGGCATACCCCACCCCTACCCTAAGCTTCTCCAGCTCCCGGGCTTTTCTTCCCTATCTACTGCAGCCACTTTGGCTACATGTCCTCTTGTTTCTTCTCTCTTGGTCTCTTGGCTCACTCCTGGCCTCTTGGCTCCTGGTTCTCCTCTCCCTCTCCCCACCTCCTTTTTCTTTCATGACCTAGTTCAGTCTAGATTCTTCCAGATGCCTCTGGCTCCCTCATAGCTACAACAGACCTTCTTCTCAACCATACCTCGGAGAAACCATGTCCTCATTCTTTCATTCAGTATTGTATGTGCCTGGCAGTGAGATAGCTTTCTCATAGTTCTCACAGTTAGCCTAATTAAGGGAGGGATAGATTGACTTTCAAGATGAGGCCATTGGGGGCTCAGTCAGGTAGATTCTTGGTCTGTGGTCTAAGCAGTAAGATGGAGTGTCTGGAGTTCTCAGCAAGATTATCTGGTATAAAGCATCTGCTCTCCCCCTACACAAACTAACGGTTGCCTGTATTTCTTGCTACATTGGTGGTTATATATGGAAGCTTATTTCTTGAGCTAGCTCTTTGCTTTGCCCACAGAGCCCTTGGCCTTGATCTAGGATGGTGCTGAAAGCCAGTTAAGATGTCCCTTTAGAGCTAGCTAGTTGACCCTGGTTCTGGAGTGCCTGCATCTGTGAGTATAGGAATTGGCAGGGAAATCTGGGGTTATTTGGCCCCATACCTGTTTCTGTGTTGCCTGCTACCTACATCATTTCCAAGCCATGACCATCTCTCTCATTTTCAAAGCCCCTTGGGGAAATGACAGTGAATGGATTTTTAATTCACTTTTAATGGCTTGTTACACAAAACTGGAATAACCCCCTACTATTCAGCAGCCATTTTTCACAAGCTCCTTGTTTCAACAACACTATTTCCTTAATCTGTCATTTGCCTTTTTTCCTAGCTACCAAATTTGGTGAAGCACTTTCTAGATAATGGCCCATTTTTGAGGGCCTTATTAGTATTTGTATCTTTTCCATCCCTTTAATACTGGAGATGTAGGTAAATATCTCAACTATATGACGGGGACAGCACTCCCAGTTGGATGGTGCAGACAATGTTGTCTACCTCTTACTAGTCCTGTCCATGGTCTGCTCAGTGTGTGAATAGCACTAAGCATGGTGGTTGGACCTTAGTAAGTACTCAGTAAGTGTTGCTGTGCCCCTTCTGTACTGTTTGTGTGTGAACTATTATCAAGTCATGCTCTTTTGCTAGAACACTAGCGTTTACTTTAATCCGTATCCCATTACGTTCAGGGCCCTTCTGTGAATGATTGGAGAACAACAGCTTTCTAAAACACAAGGTATGTTTGTTGTGTTCCCTTCCTCTCTCTGTAGTTTTGCCTTCTTGTGACAATTCTTGAAGTTCATTTGTAAGTCACTTTGAAATTTTCTCTGACAAGGCTAGGCAGACTAGCATGTTTAAGGAGACTTTGGAAAACAGTATGCTCAAAAGGAAGAAGTGAAAAATTGTATTTTCTCATGTGTCACTGTCTCTCATGTCACTTGTCCTCCATGAGGAAGGCTCATGTTCTCTTTTGAATACCTGTGGTAGCACCTTAACTTGAGCAGATACCCTAATTCTATCTTAATGGGTATTATGCAGTGCAAAGTGCTAAGTTCATAAGTGTTACTATGAGGGAAACAGGGTTCCTGTCAAGGAGGATCACTGAAGATCATAGTAGAGATTATATGCAAGCAGAAAATTATAATAGAAAGCAGCGGGTAGCATATTTCACATGTGTGCATTAAGCTATGGGAATTTAAATCAAGAGGAGACCAGTTATGTTCTTGAGGACTGTCTTAGTAGGGTTTCTATTGCTGTGAAGAGACACCATGATTATGGCAACTCTTGGTGGTGGCTTACAGTTATCATCATGGCAGAGAGCATGGCAGACATGGTGCTGGCTGCATCTTGATCAGAGGGCAACAGGAAGTCAACTATGACACTAGGAATAGCTTGAGCATAGGAGAACTCAAAGCCTACTCCCAGAGTGACACACTTTCTCCAACAAGGCTACATCTACTCCAACAAAGCCACATCTCTTAATAGTGCCACTCCCTCTGGGGGTCATTTTCTTTCAAACATGACAGGGACCAGTGAGACTTGAGGGAACTGAGGATATTCAAAATGGAAATTGAAAGATGAGGAGAAAATTAGGTACAGAATAGTAGAGAAGCCTCAGGGGAGGGAGAAGAACATGTTCAAAGGGGGAGGGATGCAATGGAGGCTGGATGGGTATTCCATTGTGGTGGAGCTTAGAAGTTATTGTGGGAAATTGACTTCAGAAGAGGCTTAAAAATGACCATTGGTCAGACTTGGAAGACCATGGTATTACCATGCTGAGGAGGTCATCTTTGACCTTATAGACACCTTGGGACTTACTTGTGGCAGTAGAGAACTGGATTTGAGATCTACTGTAGACAGGTCATTCTGGTAGATGGTAGATGAGGATGAGGATTAGAAACTAAGGAAGGAGTTGTATCTAAGGTCTCTGTAGTCATCTCCTACCTAAATGGATTGTCTGTGGCATTTTACATAGCTGATTGTCCCCTCCTTCTAGAAATAATTTCTTTGTATGGACTCCAGAACTGTTCTTTCCTGGGCTACCTGGGTCTTCCAGGGTAGGACTGGGAGAGAGTGGGCAGTCTGCAACTTTGGCCAAGGGAGCATCCTTTTCAACCTTCTGTTCCACTGTGCCATTATGATTCTGCCTAATGTAATGCAACCACTTTTTAGACCAGAAGGTTGCTTCACTGTCTTCCAAGGAAGTGATACATGAAGTCCCATTAGTTGCTGTGGCTTCTCTGGGAGATATTAATTACTTTTGCAGTCCTGTCACAATCATTTGTGGTTATTCTGTGCACTAAAATAGTTGTGATATTAATTACCACATTCTTTGAATAAAAGAAAGACCACATGGAGAAAAGAAAAATTTATGAAATTTATGGTATCTGTCTGTCTATCTATCTATCTATCTATCTATCTATCTATCTGTCATATGTCTTCTATTTTGATCTAATCTATCATCTATTACCATAATTTATCTATCTATATCTACTAATCATCTATCTACATATCTATTATTTATTAATATCTATCACCTATGTTTCAATCATCTATCTATCATCTATCTATCTATCTATCTATCTATCTATCTATCATATCTATCATCTACCAATCTATCATCTGTCATGTATCTTCTATTATCGACCTAATCTATCATCTATTACCATCATTTATCTATCTATATCTATTAATCATCTATCTACATATCTATCATTTATTAACCACCTATCACCTATGTTTCAATCATCTATCATCTATCTATTTATCTATCATCTATCTATTTATCTATCTTCATCATCATCATCTCTCTATCTATATCCACCATCTATTAACCATCTATCCACCCATTTTCTTATAAAACAAACAAGTAAATATGTATAGTAGCTGCAATACTCATTTCTATCAATGGCCATGAAGTGACAGATGATGAGCTAGCTCAACTCAACTTTTTTCTTCAGTTCATTTCATGTTTCCTTTGCCCTTAGCCAGTACCTTGGGTGTTCAGCATTTCAAGCTGGTAGTGTGATCTTGTAATCCAAATGCTCCTTCCTGAAGGGTCTGAGTTCTTAATAGTTTTCCTTTATTACTGTAGTCTTCCATTAACTTTTACTTTAAGACTTGAAAATAATAAGAGCACTTGAAATTAATTAGAGGATAATAGCAATTAAAGGCTTTAAATATCATTCTCCTTGGGTTCATTGTACAATAGCATCTATTTCCCTTTGATAACAGGGACAGATCACCCCAGCTAGTCAGTAACCCCTTCTTTGCCCCTTAGTAGCATGAGAGTCTCAGGATGGATGGATACAAACTGCAGTCTCCAGGACAATGCAAAGATGTTTTGTGTCATGGTGTTATCTTCCTAGGAAACCTAGACTACTCTATCAACAAAGTCCAGAGCTAGGGGACACGAGGAGAATATTGTGTGGTGGCTAATAGTGCCTAGCAATGAGATCAATAACCCTGTTTTTGACTCTTGTTTCTCAAACCTATTAGAAGATAGCATCAGAATCTCACTCAGGTTTTGGCTCCTGGCTGTGTGGCTACTGTATCTTCAAAGGTCCTTACACCTTGGTATCAGGCCAGCTGCTTCTGAGTGGTCAGGTCTGTGTGGTGCCGGTAAACTCCAGGGACATGGGCACCACTCCCCTCCATCTGTGGTGACATGAGCTCCTCCTTGGAAGGCATGCTGTGCACAGTACTGTGACTTTGCAAAGAGCAGTAGGGAATGAAAGATTATAGTTCAGATGATGCCTGAGGGAAAGCAGATCCCAGGAGACGTTGTTTTCTCTCTTCTTTAGAGGGGCTTTTCTGTAGGGAGCCTGACCTCAGGTGCTAGGTGGAAACTGGATTTGGTTGGTTTCTTGTGTTGGCAAATTGGGGTGCAGCAATTATACAGCCCAGCCTTGGTGAGGAACTCCATCAGCTGAGACAAAGCCTCCATCTGCATCACAGTGGCTGCTGCTTAAGGGTGCCACAGTGGCTTAGGCAAAGGGACCATCTGTGTACCTGGTTCCTAAGAGTCAGCTTATGGTAAATATCATTCTGTTCATCCTATGCCCATTCGAAAGTCCAGCAGACTGGATTTCTTTCTGAAATACTTCAACTTTGAAACCTTGTATCCACAATATTCACGAGTCTGGTTGCATCTCTCTTAATGCCATCTGATCCCAGATGTCTTCAGCTGTTTCCAGGCCAGGCTCTCCTAGCTGAGCTCCCAACTCAGGTATCGAGCATAGTGTTTGATTTCTGCATTTCAGTGTCTGTTGGGCATCTTGAACGTACTGCTCAATGTTAGCCATATCTTTTCTCCAAACTCTCCTAGAGTCCTCATCTTATACTCAGTTCGCTGCTTTTAGTGTCTCGGGCCCAGAGGTTGATGTTTTCTTTGATGAAACATCTTAATTATATTTTGTTGTCTAGTTCTTACTGAATTCTTTTGGCTTTGTCCTCAAATACATTCTGTGCCCACCTTTCTTCATTCTGTACCCTTCCTGTTTTTGCTAAGGTTCAGCCCACACCTTGTTTCACCCGGGTGGGCACACTTGGCTCCAAATTCACTTTTGTTCCCTCAATGCCAACAGCAACTAGAGCATCCGGTTAGAATTCAAGTTTCCTCTTGACACCGATGAACCCGTCTCCCTCCATCTTAGGCTTGTAAGCTATCCTAAAACTAGATTCACTCATGTTTATGCTTAAATCTGCTTCTCAAGGATTGGGCTATGCCCCACCTTTAATTACACATGGTTCTTTACTGCATCTTTCAGGAAATGTGAAAGCTCACCTTTGTTTCAAAAGGTGATTATAACCACCTGTCATTATGGCCGTCTTGCATTAGGAGGTTGTTTTGACCAACTTGTCATACTTGTATTCTGCTTCTGTAACCTCCACTTATTTGCCTGCCAAATCCCCCATTTGGAATCCCCCTACTCAACCCCATTTCACCCATGTCTGATGTTGATCTCTTGAATCCCACCTTTAGGGAGAGATGGTCTTTGTACACAAATTGAAAACAAAAATCTTGTTTTAATTAATGGCTTGCTCTAATTTGGCCATGATGATTGGGTCTGTGGTCTTTGTCCTCACACCTGTTGCACTAACAACATCTCCAGTGTTTTCTGGTTTGACTTATAATAAGAACCAAAGCCGTCATAGGTGTTCACAAGGTGTCTGAGACCTTGACCTCCCAGTCCTTTATTGAACTCATCTCTTATGACTATCACCTTGTGCTGCTCTAGCTTCAGTAATCTTCTTACCATCCACTGAATTTTCCAAGCAGACTCCTGCCCCAGGGCCTTTGACTGACTGATTTTTCTGTCTGTACTGTTTACCATCAGAGAGACACATGAACAGCATAATCTCTCACCTAGTTGAGAAGTTTGTGCAAATGGCAGCTTGCTGTCAAACTCTTTCCTGGACTCCTTATTTTCTTCTTCGGCTTTGAGCCCCTAGGTCCATCCTGTCTATTTCCAGTTGCTCATGTACTCTCTTGTGATCCTTCCTCCTACTTGGTATTCTCCACCCTCTGATTGCTGTTAGTTGCTATTTACCTATCTCCTTGGTTAAAATATAAATTTCATGTTGGCGAAGATGCTACCTCACTTTCTTTGCTGAATTCTGAGGAAGTATGGGCTAGTAAATGAATGGCAAGTGATATAGGCCAGAATTGGGGCGTGTTAGTGGACTGTGATACATTTCTGAAAACTCAGTGTTCCTCTTGCCATGTGTAGGACAGGGAATGATCCAAAGATCACATGGAATTTCTCTATTAAGTGTAGCGTGTATGTTTCCGCTAGCCCGCCAGTCTGGGCCCATAGCCGCGCCAGCCCCAAATAACACTCAGAGACTCTGTATTTGATACAATCCTGTTGGCCAGTTACCATTATTGTTTATGGGCTAGCTCTGCCTTAATTATTAACCCATTTCTACTTATCTAAGTATTTCCACGTGGTCTTCTTATTGGGGAGCCGCGGCAGGCATCCTGCTTCTTCCTGGGGCTATATCTTGACTCCTCCCTACTACTTCCTCTTTCCTTCTTCTGGTCTCCTAGCCCCGCCTATCTAGCTATCTCATTGGCCACAGAGCTTTATTAACCAGTATGAGAAACATATATACAGAATAACATCTCCCATCAATTAAGCCTCAATGTTTCTACCTGAATGAACTAGAGAGAGGGCTTCATAGTTTTGTAAAATGTCACATATATTATGTGTAGTGATGACATTGCAAACTCTTTGTGGTAATAGTTCTCTACCCTTCCAACTAGACTGTAAACTCATGGTAGGCAAAATAACCATTCATTTTATTCTGTATATGAAGCGAGTACTCAGACAGTCTTGTACAGTGAAGTCAGTTGGCATCTGGAGAAAGATGTGTTTCTATTCCCTGGAGGTTGAGGCTCCCCCTTGTGGGAGGACTTACAGAGATTTGCAGTAGTGCTGAGGCTTAAAGTACATGCTTGTGGCATTTCCACAGAAGTGTATGTCCAGCATCTCATTTGCAATGCATTGTTAAATGCTCTTGGTAAAGAAAACCAGCAGGGCCTTGTTCCAATTAGCAAGGACAGAACGCTCTAGTTGGGGGCAAAGACAGGGCGGTACAGTTTACTTTGCACCCTGCTCCCCAGGAGTCCTAGGAATTGAACTAAAGTCTTTTGAAGTGTTTCCCAATGAACCACGGACCCAACCACCCCTTTAAAATTCCTTATTTTAAGACAGGTCCTCACTAAGTCATCCAGGCTGTCCTGTACTCAATCTGTAGCTCAAGTTGCCCCTGAACTTGTGATCCTCCAAGTACTTGCCCTTATGGATTCACGCTGCTGCCCCTGGCTGTCCTGTATGTTCACTTCTGAGCACCTTGTTCTTGCTCTGACCCAATAGTTCTTTTGTTCAAAGGCTCCAAACACAAAGAAATGCACAGAATGAAAATGTGCATCACCTGGGTTGATCAGCCTGTACCGGTGTGAAAGCATTTGGAATCATGCTGTGCTCTCCAAAGATGTGAAGTTATTGCATTTGATCAAGAAGGAAGGGAAGAAGCAGAAAGACATAAAGGATGGGAGGGAGGAAAGAAGGAGAGAGATAGAAAAAGAAGAAGAAGAGGACAGGAGTTCCTTGGGTTTAAAGGAATCAAGCTTTCAGAAAGGTTTAATGAACTAAAGTAATTTTCCTTCCGAGTAAAATTTTACAGGCATTAAATGTTCTCACTCCACTGACTGTGCTCATGGGCAGGAATGTCTTAGTGATTTATGAATTTGCAGATTATGCATTATCCTTTCAGAGGACAGGAATCCCCTGGGGCTTCCTGCCTGCCTTCCTGAGCTGAGCTGACTGGATTGGCCAGGTGAGAGCAATGGCTCTGAGCTCTGAGCTGCAGCCTTCTCTGTTTCCAGCAGGCTCTGGAGCAATTGTCATTTTTTTTTTTAAAGAAGGAGTTTAACAACGCCAGAGTCTGAATTGTCTCCCACCAAATAAGGTGGATCATTTTCCTTTGCAAATGGCATCTTTAGTGCAGCCCCATGACTTCAGGCCAATGTCTGTAGACAGAGCAGGGGACAAAGTAAATTTAGGCATGGACAAAGTTAAAGGGATTCTTGGAATCCTCTTGGAAGAGGCTCCAGTTTCTGAGCCAGGTGTTTCCTGTCATATGGAGTGTGATTTGTGAAAAGGATGGAAGGACCCTCATTACAAAACTCTCTGGCAGTCTTGCATAGGGTCTGGGCTGCTTAGTTCCAGTGTAGTGAATCTAGAAGGCTGCAGATAAAGGAAGCTCTAAATTTCATGCTGGTAGGAACCATTTCTATTTTAATCACTTTCTCTCACACAGTGCCTGACAGAGGGCAGGAATAGATGAATGAGAGAGACAAGGGAGAATGAGACACAAGGACATTAATTGCTGGTGTTGAGTGTCTAGCTTGTTTGAGCATGGAAAGATGAGAAGACATGAGAAGTCTGAGAAGGAGGAGAGGAGATGTGGGTAGGCAACCAAGACATTCCCAAGGCCAGATATTCCCTTTGTGCTCCTTTACAACCCAGTCGGTGACAGATTTGCATGCGTATGTGTTTCTTCATTACCTTGGGCTTTATGGCTCTTTATATGCAATATGCCAGCCTTTCCCTCTTATACAACTTTCTCTTCACTCACAGGAACCACACCACGTTGCGATTCCTGCCTTCTTGTACTTCCAGCATCTTCCATCTCTAAGAAGGGTTCCTGTGCATGGCACATGCTTGGCCCTCTGTCCCACAGCCTGTGAAGTCTTCCTCTCAGCTGTTTGTCACTCCTGGAAGTGCTCCTTCTGCCCCATTCTCCATTCTGTCTACCCCTTATGAGTTCAAAAGAAAGACTTGAAGCAGTCGAGCAAGAAAGCAAGTAGACGCCATTACAATATGTCCTGATTGTCTTCTCACCACTTATTAAGGCCAACATTTACAACCCTATCTTTATGGAGGCTTTGCTAATTATATTCTGTGGATGTAATTCTGTCCTCTTCTCAAGTTACTTGTACTTCTCTCCTACGTTTATCATCTCATCTCTTTTTTATTGTCATCATTTATAATCCAGCCAAAGGACCTTGCATAGTGCTTGCCATGTGTGAGGCCTTTTACTTGGCACTGGTGGAGTGAGTTGAGATTTTTGACCTTTGGAAGGTCACAATCTTACAGAGAAGATGGAGGAACAGAATGATAGTCTAGGGATGTCACATGCCAATTTAGGATAAGGTAATATGTGCTGATGTCTTCATGTATATGAGCTTCTTTGCTATATTTAGAAATGCTTACATGCACACGAATTTCCCCCATATTCTATGTGTGTATATGGATGCATATTCTACTGGAAGGGAGAGGTGCTGTTTATTCATGATTTATTGCAGTTTATTTTCATTTATCCAGGTATCTATAGTTCTACATGAATTTTAGCCAGTTAGGTACAAGAGATACTTACTTGAGCAAGTATCCAAGGAACCTCGCCTCCTAGCAATTTGTGTAGTTGTTTTCTCTTCACACACCTGATTTTTTTTTTGTTTTTTGCCAAGAACAAAGAAAACCAAAGTTATCATCACCCATAGGCCTTGAACTCCTCTGCTTCTCTTTGATTTCCAGAATATAGCTGGTATCTTTCTATTTCTCTCAAAAGGTGCTTAGTAAATAAGCATTTGTGGAGTTCATGAATGGGTGATAAAATTCCTGAGTATGTGGGGATGTTTTTCTTCTCTCTCTGTGTCTCCTTTACATGATCCGGTGTAATATTAACCACATGGAGTAACAAATCAGAGCAGAACTAAGAAGGCTGACTAGGTCCTGGTGGGACCAGGCCTCTGGCTGGCTGAGGGACAAAGATTGTTTGTTTCACTCTGGATGTCCCCTTAACTATAAAATGGATAGCATGCCTGCTTTGTCCCAAAGGTTTGCCAAGAATGTAGGAATCAACAGTGTAGGGCTTCTTTTAATACTCGATCCCTGCTTTTGTTTATTTGCATTTAACTGCCATGCCCATTCTTCTGGAGTAATCCCTTGAGGCATTACTATGGATCTGTAGTCCATCCAGAGTGTGGATCCCGCATGTTCCCAGACACGCTCCTCTCTTTCTCTATGGTCTGAATGCTTGCTCAGCAGTCTGGATTAGATTAGGTAGTTAGTTGCCTTGATGTTCAGTCTTCTCATGCAATTTCCTCTTCTCCAGAGGCTACTGCAAGGCTCCAGTGGTAAGAGATGCCAAGCATGGGAAGGCCTGTTTCCTTTGCTCTTGATTTTGTTTGCTCATTGCAGATGTAATAAGCCTAAAGGTTACATCATCATCTCTTCATAACTCTTAATGTTCTTCTGTGCTGGGCTCCAGGGGAAAGAAAACTCAAACCCTTTATACCATGTTTTTGACCTTTCCTTGGAGGACACTGGTGTTTTGACCTTTCCTTGCAGGATACTGGTGTGACTATTCCCTGCTTGGTTTATTAAAGTATAGCCATTTGAGTTAAAAGAAAGAGTGAATGTCCAGTTCAGGGTCTCCCTGTGGCAGAATGCATGGCAGGCAGCATTACAGCACAGAGCTGGGAGGGGACTTGTGTGCAATGGAGTCTTTCAGAGTTTGAGCCTCTGGATGCCCTAGGGTTCTCTCTGGACACTGCCTGGGTTCTACTGAGTCAAACTTTCTGGGGTGCATCCAACAAATCTGCATTTACCAAGCTCTTCTTGCTCCCTGAATGACCGTTGGCTTCAGAATTACTCATGGAATGCAAAGTGCACCACCCTGGAACACCACCTTGGGGCACTTAGTCAAGTCCAATTATTGTAAAGTATCCTCCACATCTTACATCCTTCTGGGTAGGCTGAACACCATCTCTGGCTACAGTCTTTGAATTTCCATCAGAACATCAGTATTTGTTGTTGGCTCAACAGCTCTTACTGAGAAGACCATCAGATTCTGAGCCTGACTGTGAAGAGGATGGAGGGATAAAGCATCCATCTTCAACTCGTTCATGGTCTATTTGAGGGGGCAACTCGTGTAGCATCCAGGAATTGGTGACATCATGTTAACTGGAAAATTGTCTGGAATCAAAACTTCAAAGGAGAGAACACTGATAGACTAGCCCTGAGAGGCTGGTTGAGGAAGGTGGACCCTAGTCTCTTCCCAGGGCAGCCTGTGGGAAGGTACAGAGCAATGAGAGAACAGTCAGCAGTGCCAGCAAGGAGACTGAGGAAGCTGAGATGTGAGTATGGCTGACCAAGCCGCAGGACCCAAGGGATCCTAGGCAGATGAAAGTAGAGGACAGAGTTTGGAAAACAAGAAAAATGAGAATATGTTTGAGGTACACCATGGAGAGCCTTAAAGTGCCAGTGTCAGTTGTCTGGGTACCATGCTTTTATAGATGGAATCAGTAAAGGATTCTAAAGGATGTAAGTTAAGAGGGCAAGGAGAAATCATCTACAAGGAAAGCAGACACCAAAGTATGAAAGGATGTGTTAATTGGAACCCTTCAGCCAGTAGGCCCAAAGCTAAGATCTGATAAGAGGGACTTAACAAGAAAAATTCCCGTGAAAGAAAGCAGACCGAACCCTGGGTGAGATGCGGTGACTCCTGATCCCGCAGCAGTGTTGATCTCACCGGGAATAGACAGGTTGTGACAACACAAGGGAGCCTAGCTAGGGCTGCCAGACAGTCTTGAGTGAAGTCCAGAGTCTTTTAGGGAACTGCAAAGTCAATGTCACTCATCAGAAGAGCCCCACGTCACTGAGGAAGGAGTGTGCCTGGTGTCCTATTGCACTTAGTCGTAGACTGGAAGTGGTCCTATGGAGATACAGACTTGGCAAGCAGGAGCAGAGGCCTTTGCAGCACCCAAGGTGGGGCCTTCAGTCAACAGTGATCCCCTCTCAAGGAGTGGCAGCTTGTCTGGCTATGACACTGGGGGGAAAGGAAGTGGTCTTCTTCACCTCTGAGTCCACAAGATGGCCCCTCTGACTTATTCCTGGATACACTGGTGAATTCTTTTCCCAGATATTGTCACAGGTGCTCACGGCCGTTCCTGCTTTTACACTATGACTTTATGAATAGTTACACGGAAAAAAGGAGGTCAAAAGAAAGGATAGAAAATGCTGGTGTGAGAGTGTGTGTGTTTGTGGTGTGTGTGTGTGTGTGTGTGTGTGTGTGTGTGTGTGTGTGTGTGCGTTCATGGTCAACAGAAAGAAGTTCTCTGGCTCATTGCTGTGCATGCGATTGGAGAGAAGAGGAATAAACTCTTGGACTTCCTTAATCTCTGGATTCAGCAAAGAGGAAATTAGCTATGACGAGAGAGCCCAGGACCATGGAGTGGCCCTGGAGTACAGTGCACTGTGTAGGTTGCTTGCTCCTTGCTCCTGTGTTGCCGTAATACATCAGGTGGCCTGGAAGAATCTACAGTATTGCACATATCCATGCTACTTCCACAGAAGAACCCCACCCGTGAGAAACCTGAGCCCCCCCCCAACAATAGCTTTGCAGAGAAATCAAATGTCCCAAATTAACCTTGCATGGACTCCCTTTGACCTATAATAGACGGCCATCTCTCTCCTCCCATTTCTTTCTTACTTCACATAGAAGAAATGGAAATAGGGCTGATTGACCCCATGGAGTGTTGGATGAGAATAAATCTCCAAGTGAACACTTTGTTGTGAGTTAAATGCCATAAAATGCTCAATATAATGGCTGATTATTTTTCTTTAATCTTAAATGGATACCTTGAATGGGAAAGTCCCATCCTGAAAGAAGAAATTAATTATCTCAGGGAGAGTTTAATGAGTGCTGTGCAAATGAGTTGGAGGGAGATAAAACTGTAGAGTGGAGAAAAGTGAAATAAATAAGATGTGTATTACATTTAGATAATCACAATTATAAGCAACTGGGTACGTGGCTCACCCACCTGCATGTTGCTGCGGGTGACAGTGTTGGGGTAGTATTGGTGCACTTAACAAGTTGTGGACAGAGGCTTTGCTTAAGCCACTCTCCAGGTACGTGCCCGGGGCAGTCATGGAACTGCCTGACACTCGGATTCTCAGCTAGAGACATGGAAAGGGTACAGGCACAGATGAAGCATCCGTTCCGGTCATTTACTAATTATATCTTAGGCAGCTCTAGCTGTCTGGCTTTCCTAACTGCAGCTGGAGTCAGGAGGATAGTCCCAGATCTGGAGAAGTTCCCTGACCTGCTTACTGTGAGGAGGGGGCAGTTACCACATGACCAGTGGCATCAGAGCACTGGGGACAAAGCCTGCTGCCGTTCTGGCATTTGTGCCCAGTGAAAACACAAAACCTCTTTGAACTCCTTCTGTAGACAGAGTGAGTCGACCCAGTTCCCTCTTAGTCTTTCAGGTCCTATTCTGTACATCAGAGTCATCTTGAGATCAAATGCAAGGGGCTGGGGTGTCTCTGATCTCTGAGTGGCCTTGGTAGTGAACAGAGCCAGCTGGCCTGGGCCTGACCTTGCAGAAGGACAGATGTGTAGAGACCACTGCTAGTGCCCAATTAATTTCTCTTGGCATGTTTTCTTTCAAATGCAAAGCACTGTCAGGATTAAAGTAAATGCTACCAGTTACTGGGGTGCATTACATTAATAATTTTCCCCCCTTGCTTGATCCTATAATACTCCTCAAACTCAACGGATAAATAACTAAGCTGTCCTCTGGGTGATACTAGATGCGATGTATACTGCTAAACAAACTAAATAAGCTTCCTCTTCCCCCTTTGTCCCTCTTCTCTGCCCTCGCCCCTACCCCCTTGCAGGTTATACTGATCCTGACGAAACTGTACGACTTCAACCTGGGGAGTGTGACTGAGAGTTCTCTGTGGAGGTAAGTGGATTAGACCGTCTTAAAGCTGCCCTGGATGGTTTGGCTGGGGAGAAACCTAAGCCAAGCAACAGAGAAGCCTGTTTTACAAAGAATACAGGATTTGTACCTCTGGTGCCCTAGGTGGGTGCAAGCTGGGGCTGGAAAGCAGGCCTGGCACTCATTAGGACTTGCCTGTTGTCCATTTGCCTTGGTAGTTTGTTGCCTCTGCAGGCCTCCAGGGTCTGGTTCTAATTGGTGAAGCAGGGACTGGTTAGAGATGGAGGAGGAAGATTCCTTAACAAGCAGAGAGCATTGGCTAGGGGGCCTGCTGTTGGGGCAGGGGGTTCTTGCTCTGGGTGTGCCTCTGGCCCAGGGGCATCTCTGCACTTGGAAGGTGCTGCAGTTTTCAAGAATCCAGCAGCTGTGCAAACAGAACCGATTCACATCTGCATGGTGACTTTCATGATGCCTTTGTGAATGAACCCTTCTTCCCATAGAATAACACTGACTTTATTTTGTATTACATAAGGAAATATTGTAATGGGCAAAAGGGTCGGTGTCTTACCAACCTATTTTAAAACATATTTTCAGCTTCCAAGTTTATTTGCTTATTTTTATTTTGAAAGAAGTTTTAGCTCCCCCCCAAATTCTGTGAATTGAATGCACTGTACCTCTTATGCATAAGAGAGGAAGAAGGCATTTGAATGACAGTCTTGGAGTACAGAAGGCATGGCAGAGAAGGGTTGACACAGACAAGAGGACTCTGATTTTGCTGTGATTCTAGGAGTTTCTCTGGTCAGGGAAGACCTGTGTGCAAACCTGTTGGGGAGTGTCTGTGTGCACTGTAAAGATGTGTCTCTGCCTAAGGCACCTTCTGATTGGTTTAATAAAGAACTGAATGGCTAATAGCCAGGGAGGAGAGAATAGATGGGATTTCCCTGGAGAGAAGGAAGAGGAGGAGGAATCTAGGCACTGGATATCTCCAGAGACTCTGAAGAAGTCGGAGACATGGTACAGACCAGAGTAACTGAACCACATGGCAAAATGTGGATTAAAAGAATACATTTAAGTTATAAGAGTTAGTTGGGGGGAAAGCCTAAGCTAAGGCCAAACTATCACAATTAATAATAAGTCTCCAGGTCATTATTTGTGGTCCAAAGATAGTCCAACAGGAAAGCTCAATACACAAACCCTCAGGCCTCTTTTCACACTTTGCATGCTCACAGACACACTGAGCGATGACAAGCATCACTAACTGCTGTGAATTGGTACCTTTTGCTATGAGCTTACTGTTGCAGGCCTGGAGGGCAGGAACATTTCATTTCACTTGTCATCAACGGGGGGGGGGGGGAAGGGAGGATACTTCCCCTAAAGGCCAGTTACCTGGCTGCAGCATTGCACAGTGCCATGTGCTGAGGGTTTCCTGAGCCTTGTTGCACGGAGTCTGGACTACCAGATGTCTCATTATCTGGCTTGCATGATTATTGAGGGCTACTCAGGGCAGATCTCACTGAAAATGGTATCAGCTAAATTAAGATGTGGGGTCTAACTTATCGGATGGTAGAGGCCTGCTTCCCTTTAGACGTATGAGCTGTCCCTGCATCTAGCAGAAGAGAGCTGGGTGGATTCCACTCACGCAGTATTGCCTGGGAATTAGATCTCAGAAGCCTTGCCTAAAGCCCCCAAACAGAGATGATGCACGGTACTATAAGCCTCACTCCTGCGCAGCTGGGTTGGTCCAATCACGGAAGCAGCCAGCAAATCCTGGCCTTATGTTTAGGAACACCTATGCCTGACACTTCGTGTTTTAGAGAAGGTTTGGCTAGTTCCAAGGATGGGCCACACAAATCCAGAGGACGTGGCGCAGTAGCTTGATGACAGTCTCAGAAGTAGTCAGGTTTTCCCTGAGGTGAGAGCTGCTGAGTTCTGCAGAGGATGCAGAATACAACCGAGCCCCCCCAGGCACTCCATGGTGCATCCAGCTGCTGGAGTCTAAGTGTGGGTTTACACACTCAGTGAACTTTGCAGCTCACCTATGGATGCTTTACTCAGCCTCTGTGTTACAGTTTGCTGCAGCTGCATAATGACCCCCTCGTGAGTGTCGTAAAGGAGGGGACACTCATTCTCTCAGTTTTGCAGTCCAGAAACCCAAGTTCAGGGTAGTACTAGGGCCTCTCTCCACCCTGGAAGCGTTAGGGAGGAAAAGTTCTCTTTCCATGTTTGGTGGCTGCTCACCGACCTCATGATTGCATCCCTGCTTCATCTTCACCTGATAATTCTCCTTTGTCAATGTCCCCTCCCCGCACCATGACCATGGATTTGTGGGTAGATCAAGGCCTCCACTTGGATAGTCCAGGGAGATTTTTATTTCAAGAACCATAATGGCTTTAGCAAAATGCTTTTAAGAAAGTACAGTCCTGTGGTAGTGTTAAGGGTCAGGATTGGACACATGCTTTATCATACTCCATGGTTCAATACCACACCAACCTCTGAGACCCAGTTTTCCTTCATAGAAGCCAGAGACAGGAGAGAATACATGTGTGTCCTTGGTGTGTTTTCCTTGTGGTTCTCCAAACACAAGCACTACACAGTCCCCCTGAGTGTCAATGGCCAACTCCTTCCTGGTTTAGAACCCCAGGGGCAGGGAGCCCATCCTTCCCTTTCCTCTGCTTACATGTCCCTCGTTTGTGAGTCCTTTCCCTAGAATTCCCCATTTCAGTGCCTGGCTACCCTCTCATTTCCACTATTTAATCACTATTTGTCATGTTAAATATTTACTTATTGATTTATTTATTGCCTACAGACAACCACGGATGTCTAAGCTTTAGAGAGAGGAAGGCTTGCTTGCTTTTTTCATTTTCAGTTAATGCCGTGCCCCCAGCACCTAGAGGAGAATCGGGCACTGGAGGTGCTTAGTATATGTTTGCTCAATGAAAGAATTCGTGAGTGACTTGTAAGGATTAAATAATAAATGCAAAACCACTTAGAACAGTAGCTACTGTAGGATGCATTTGCTTTGCTGTTATTATTAATGATTATTAGAACCCTGTGTATTTGTATAGGGTTTTCATTTCATTATTGACTTTTCATTTAGGGATCCATTGCTGTAGGAGCTTGCCAGAGGGAACTCCTGTGCCATTAAGGGGTATGTTTTGTATCCTCTAGTAATTAGTAAAGACTTTAAGGATAAAGGCAGGAGTTCAGGAGGGAGGAGAGTATTCCAGATTGTTGTCTCTTAGCTCTCTTGGGGGGAAACCAAAATACTGTATCTGTTGACTGTGTCAGGGATAGGTTTTTTTTTTTTTTTTTTTTTTTTTTTTTTTTATTTTGTGGGCTTGTCTATAGCTAAGAAGGGAGCCAAATAAGAGGCAATGAGCTGGATGGGAGAGCATGGGATCCACAAGTTGGCTGAAGGGGCACAGTCCCATGTTTGTTCCTCCAGTGCAGTTAACAGAAACATATCCATATGGTGTTGCATTTTGAGAACTATAGAGATTTATGGGCTTTGCCAGTGAATAAATGTCAGATAAGGATGTGTTTTTGTGTTAGATTTCAGGACTTTTACTTGTTGATAGACCCACTTTGGAAATTCAGAGCTAGAACATGAATAAAAAAGACTTCACTCCTAAATTTTGCTGTCTTCTGCAGGCTGGCTTGCTGGGGCCATTGGGAGACTTCTAACAGTTCGTTGTCTTCTCCGTTTGTCCTAAGCTTATCTCTCATTTTCTTTTCCTTTATTGATAACAATGATAGAGTCTACAGTTAGAGCCTAGAGCACTCTGATTTTCCTCCCTAACACAATGGGGGGAAAAAAACTAAATTAAGTATGCACCCTTTCAACCAGGTTGAAACTGAATTTGGTGATTTTCTATGCGACAGGGAAGCCCCAGAGTAGCAGATGACTTGACAAGATGACATCCCCTGCCAGATTTCACTGTGATGGGATTGTTTGATCCCATGGGGTTAATAACTCAGAGGTCCTCTACTTCTAAATAAACAAAAAGATTGACAGCATCTAATTGTACATCTGCTTCCATGGCCTTGTATTCCTTCTGCATTTCTTTGGTCTCATGAAGCTGGAAGTGGCCATAGTTTTTCTTCACTAACACTAGGATGGATATGTAAACTTGCCTTTTAGGGCAAGTGTCTGATGATCTCAGTCAAAGGAATTCAAGTCTAAAGAATTGATGAATCAGGATTGACTTTTGATGACACAGTGCTTCCACTGAAAAATCTGGGTTGTGACACTGACTAAGCAGCTTCTCTGGTCTATGACATGACATTCCCTCTTCATTAAGTTGAAACTTCCACTAGAGACAACTGTACTATTCTCATCTTTTTCATTCCCAACTCTTTTGATGTACAGGTGCTGTAGCCTGACAGGAAGAGACTTATATGCAATCTTTATGTGGCAATACTTTTGTATCTCAATATACCTTTGTACACGTGGGTACCCTTGCCTCATTTGGAGGCATTTAAAGTCCTTGTTTAGAGAAGTTAGACTCTCATAAGGCCATTTAACCCAGTCTGGGAGCCTGGAGTCTTTGGTTCTAAATATATATATGTCATGGCCAAGAGTTATGATTTGGTTGACAGATGGATTGTTGGACTTGCCCATCCCAAATGTAGTATCTGCTAGTAGTCCCTGAGGGCTTAACCTGATATAAAAATGTATTGCATGTGTGAAATTCTCACACATGTGGGATCTCCACAAGCCTGGGGACTTCACAATTGGGTTTTTTCTGGAGGCTCTTTCTACTGGGTATTGGGTTAGGGGGTCTCAGAGAGTTTGCATGAGTTTGTAGTTATCTAAGCATGAAAGAGCCAAGAATAAATAAGCAAATATTACACAGTTGGTGGACACTTGATCTTCATCTTTCACTTCTCTTGCTTTATTTCAACTACCACCTTGAAGAATGGTAGATATTATCTTCATGGAAAATCTATCAGGCTATAGTTTTTCTTCCTGTATGTCTGCCTTCTGGGTACCCAGAACAATGAGGGTTCTGGCTAGAATGCTTATGGAGAGAGACTAATTACTAGGCACAGTCTTCTGCAGACCTGTCCATCCCTGCGTTGGATGTTCCTTCTCTGCTCTTGGTCAGCTTTGCCTCCTTATACTTCACTGATGATTTGTCCCCAGACTATGAACTTCTCTATTCAGGGCCTTGTGCCTTGGGTGCTTATTGATTTGCCATACATAAATATTTAAATTACATCTTATAAAGGCTTAGCTATCCAAATGAAGCTTCCAGGAGCCTCTGGCCAAACCTCACTGCAACTCCCTCTTGCCATCCCCTTTTTTATATTGAGTCGTCTTACTGTCCTGCCTCTTGGGAATCTGTGGCTTTTCATCTGCTTCACAAGCAGTTGTCTGAACCATTTATTTCCTCTCTAATTGTTCTGTCAGTGACCTTTCTCAGGGATGCTGCTTTTTAAATATAAAATGGAGACCTTTTGGATTTATTAATTTTCTGTTTGCCAAGAAAACCCTGACGATAATTGCTAAGACTTCCCAGAAGTTATTAGTTTACAATTTTAATGACACTCATGATTTATTTATGTGCTTCCCTCCTTCTACAGCTGCTCGCCCCAATTCCTTAGTGGAATTCCTGCTGAATCTTGGTGAATTAATGGAAACAAAACTGGAGATTGGAATGACATTCTTTTTTTCACTAGACTGTTAATTAAAAGCTTTCTGTCCTATTCGTAAGGTTCTTCACATGTGAGGTTCCAAAGGCTTGGCTGATGTAGCGAGGATGTGAAAACCTCTCTATAGAACTGGGACTTCTTTCTATTTGCTTCCACCAGTGGTAATGAATTTGAAGGGCCACAGAAAATTCAGTTGAACAGGTACCAAGTTGTGCATCCATTGTCTAAGTGGCCCCAGGCACATTGCTGAGAGATACACAATTGGATGTTATGATCGCTATCCTCAAGGAATGTTTAGTTAGGTTGAAAGAAGCGGGTATTTGTGCATAGGAAACGGAAGCAGGTATGTACAGTATTTGTGCATGCATGCATGCAGTATAATGCATTCTTCAATGAGTGGCTCTTCTCTAGAAACACTTAAGTTTTAGCCAGCTCTTTCCATAAATAATGTAGAACAATTGCAGAGATGAACTGGAGGTAAGATTGGTATGATACATATATATGTTATTTTTCTAGATTTAATTAAAAAGTATGTCTGTGTTTGTGTGATGTGTGTATATGTGTATGTATGTGTATGTATGTTGTATGCTCACCCCTTCAGACTTATGTGGAGACTGGAAGTTGATGTTACTGTGTCTTCTTTGTTTCTCTACCTTAGTTTTTGAGACAAAATATCTTCCTGAATCTGGAGCTTGTTATTTTGGCAAGGCTGGCTGGACAGTGAGGGCCTGAGCTAGAGCCCATACCACCAGGTGAGACTTTTACATATGTGCCCTGGGGATCTGGACACAGGTATACTTTATTCATGGAGACATATCCCCAAACTCTTAAGATTTTAAGTTAGTATACATGGAGATGCCTTTCATTATGGCATTTGTATCTGCACCATTCTACTTTCTTCTATTCACACACCCTTTCCTAGTCCTCCCTGGCCCTCTTCCTTCCTGCAAATGGTCCTCTGTTCTTTCATGACCATTGAATTCTTTACCTTTTCCTCCCACTGAGATTTTCTTCCTACCTTGCCATGTGCCACCTTCTACATTCTTGACCTACATGAACATCCCTACCTCCACACCACCACACATGCACACACAGTTACATATTTGTGTGTATATGTATATACTTACACACACATATATGTGTGTATAAATACATTTAAGTATGGATTCACAGGAAAGGGAAGTGGCAGTATTTTTCTTTGTTTGCTTTATTTCATATGTCATAATGATCTTCATCAACTTTCCTGCAGATGTCATGGTTTCACATTTCTTTATGGCTAAGTATAATTCCATCATGAACATATACCATATGTTAAATCCACTCATATTATCTGTTAGAGCATGTAGACTGGTTCCTTTTCTTGGTTGTTGTGAACAACACGTCTTCAATCCCAGCACTCAGGAGGCAGAGGCAGGAGGATCTCTATGAGTTCAAGGCCAACCTGGTCTACAGAGCAAGTTCCAGGACAGGTTCCAAAGCAATACAGAGACACCCTGTAGAGAAAAACAAAAACAAAAAAGAAGGTAGGCTCCTGTTCCCGTCTGTTCCCTCATTCATTCTGATCTCCAGGTACGGTTGGAAACTGCTGAGCACTAAGGAAGTATGGGTTCAAGGCCTGTCTCTGCTTCTAAGCAATACTCATGACATCCTTCTGTTTCCTCCTAGGTAAGGGTGGTCTCTTTTTAATTCCCAGTCTATCCCAGCATCTTGGGCTATCAAACAGGAAGCACAGGCAAAATTTATGATGTTCTTTGGATTCTTCCCTGAGCTAGCACTGTTAGTCCTGAGTGAAGCCTCCCTCACCCTCTTTAAGGCTCCTGATGGTTAAGTATTAATCCATGTGTCAACAGCCTAACACACCCTGTTAACTTGCTGCTCACTCATGGATATTGGCCAGTTGTCAACCAATTGCCAGAACACTTGTCCAAACTACTTAGCTTGGATTCATTAAATAAAGAGATCACCCTCCATTCTTGGCAATTTTGTTCTAAACTGCCCAAAAAAGAGTTCGTTATGAGTCTTAGGTCATCAGACATTTCACTCAGTTCACTGGGGAATTGAGCCTCAAGAGCACTGAGGGGGCAGATCTGGATTGTGGGTTTAATGTTATTCCATTTATTATGAGAAGAAGAAGAAGCACATTTTTTTATGGCCTGGTTTGCTTTCTTCCTCTAGGCAGGACCCCGGCATGCATAAATCTTGATTTTTGTCCAGTGGCTGAAAGAACGTATGGCCTGCATCTGTTGATTCCTATCTTGTGTTGTCTCCCACTCCTTGCGAAAGCACAAATAAGCCAGCATTTGGAGAAGGGGTGTGCAGTTCTCATCACTTTTTCCAGCCAGAGCTCCCTCTCATTTTCTCAGCAGTAGATTCATTAGCCTCCTAATGAAGTTAATAAGTGAGCAGACCAGACAGTCCCTTCTAAAATAACATTTATAAATGGATGCATTTCCCTACTCTCTAAGGCAGGCTTTAATTTATTTCCCTGCCAGATGTCCACATGTGTAAAACTATGATAGGTGGGCTCTTGGAAAGTGGTTTGAAGCCAAAAATGGGGAAAAAAAGTTAAATTCACGGAGAGCCTATCTATTTTCACATTTATAGGAGAGTAGATTTTACACACACCATTCCTGCTTTCATATATGTATAAAGATTAGTCAAACTTGCATTGGTACCTTTCCATTGTTTGGTGGCCAGTTACTTTATTGGCCATAGACAGCTCATGCCATTAGGAGGCTTCTGGCAGTTTCACCTTAAAGATCACTGCCCTAGACACAATAAATTGATCAGAAGGTCTCCACTCTGTCTCATGCCAGTGAGATTTTTTTTTTATAGGAATCACTAAACTTTGGGGGGAAGCATTTCATAGCTTTCTGCTTCTTCCAAGCATAATGTCCAAGTTCATGCTAAAGTTATCTTAAAATGCAATACAGTTATATTTTAAAATGTTCTGTCTTTGAATGAATCCCTCAGATTTGAACGCCCGTGGCTGCTGCATGCATGGATGCATGTCTTTGCTTACATTTATGGGAGGAATGTGAGATCCATGTAACTGAACACTCTATTTCATAGATGGATAGACTAAGGCCATGGGAGAATTGGCAGTCAGTGATTTCAGATCTGAGATCCAAATCTGAGTCTCCATTTCTCAGTGGCTGCTGATCCTTGCTGTTGTGTTAGCAACCATGCCTGGCCTTTCCTGTCCGATGCTGTGTTTTGTGAGAGATCATTGGATAAGGAATTCTTTGGGACTAGAAACTGGTTTCCTTGGATATTAGTCTGAATGATTTTCACTTTAGGCGAATCATGAGGGTCACCTGGGAAATTTAAGAAAAGTCTGTTTTCTGGGCCTCTTTCCAAAGCCACTGAATCAATTTCTGGGGCCAAGGTCTAGGAGCCCACTGTTTCAAAGAGCTTTCTTCTTAATTAGTCACTGACCCGAGAGCCTTCATGGCCACGTTGGCATCTAGAAGATTCATGAGGACTTGTTCTGGAGAATTGTTCCCCTGGCTCATCAGCTTCTCTGTGCCCATTTTCCCTACGGCTGTCTCAGAATGACAAGCAGAGGCTCACTGTTGCACCTTCGTCGTTATAAATGACAGCCATTAATAATTGCAATGGGCTCTGGCACTTACTAATTAGCTCCCATTCTGTCAGCATCAGGCCTGTCTGATTGGGCAATTAACATTGATCTTAAAGAGCTCTGACTCAAGAGGCTAGTCACAGGCTCTGACTTCCACTTTGAGGTAAACCGTATGAGGGTAAGTTGGCAGATGGAGTCTAGTCTCCATGAGGAATCAAGGGACATTGACAGGGCTTTCTTTTCCTAAAAAGAGTTTCTGATTATTAGCAGAAAAAAAAATCACCCCAACTTACATTAGGTACTGTATTTATTGGAAGGAAACTAAGACAGTTCAACATTTGGGGGAAGAGATAAATAAAACCCCACAAATGGCAAAGTTTATGTCTTTCTAGGTGCCACAGCTGCTGAGTGTCTGGCACTTTTCTCTTTTGAACTGCCATCAGGTGACACCTGCCTTCTCTGTGGTGTCATTTCTTGCATGGAGACCCAAAGGCACCAGTTGGACTAAGTAGTTGAAACTGGGACAATGTAGGTGGTGAGAATTTCCAGTCCCGCCCTAGCTCTCTTGTCCATCTCTGCATAGCAAAATGGGAAACACACCATTGAGAGTTCTGAGAATGTATCTGATCACAGGCCTGTACAAATAGTAAAAATCCAGAGACCGATGTTGGGGTTCAAGCTGGAGATTAGAAAAGCAAAACAGCTGGCCTTTACCAAGCTGAAATGGAGATCCTGTCTTCCCTGAATGGAAACTGAATCCCAGACTACAGCATGAGACACTGGGCTCCTGTCTTTTATATACCTCTTAGGGATGGGATTAAAGTCATGAGCTCTGTTTCTCTTTTAGACTCTTTCACTGCCATGTAGCCCTGGGTGGCCTTGAACTCAGAGAGATCCATCAGCCTCTGTCTCCTG